>WBMW01003368.1:380125-397770 GCA_013396635.1 Penelope pileata
GATTTAGTAATATTAAGAAACTAAATAATGGACTTTTTAGTCTTGGTCTGCAACCCAAAGAAGTGCAGCAGTTCCTCGTTTCTGCATCACCAGCAAATACAGTAGCAATACAGTTTCATAGTTCATGGGAGGGAGTTTCATCAGAATTTCATGATTTTCTTGGCTGAGTGACTCACTGGTAAACAGTGTTTCTCTTTTATTCTGTCCCAGAGCTGAACCTGAGCTGAATCATGGAAGGTGCCACTGAGGTGGTAGTTAAGAAGTGATGAGTAGTTTAGCAGTAATGCAATTATAATTGCCATGCTCTAACTCTACAGGTAGTCTTTCTTCCCTCTTCTGAGTAGAATTAGCCATCATCTTTCTTGTTACAGAGGTTGCACTGCTTAAAAAATAAGCAAAGCAATCTGGTCTTTGTTTTCTGCCAAGAATCTTTCAGTGCCCTGTAATCTGTGGTCCTGAGCCCTGCAGAGCTGCTATTAGGAGATATGGTGTGCGTTGATTTCGTCACGGCCGGCTGAGCCCAAACTAGGAATTAGATGTCATTTGTAATTGCCATTTGTCTGTATGAGTTGGGAGTTGATAGCAGCAAGAAAAGCAGAAGAAATCTTAATAAATACACCTACGTCTCTGCTTCTCTTGACAAAGTTTGAGTCATAACTGGACCTCTGATATAATAAAAATGCAAAGCCTGACAAGAAACCTGAATTTAAAAACATGTATTTTTCTTCTCGAGTTCTTCTCCTGAGGTCCTGCGATTGGGGTATGCAATTAAAGAACTTGCCAGCTCTGGAAATATTTATGACTGCAGTGACTATTGCTAAGAGATTTGGAAGCTTGAGAAGTAGGGTGGACGTCTCATGGACAATCCAACAGTGGTCCTTAAAGCTCTGTGAATGCAACTGAGAGACCAGGCTGCCTTTTTGACATCTGCTGCTGAGTGTACTGTACATTAGGCATACAAGAGATGGGGCCAGGGGGAATTTCAAATTCAACAGCCAGCAGCCTGGGTATCAATTAAAGTTGGGTTATTTTCATATGTCACCATTATGACCCTTCAAACAGTGCAGCTATAGTGGAATCAGGATGTCTCTCTGACCCTATACTATGCAAATGCATCAAGGCCAGAAGGACTAGAAAACCTCCTGAATTTTAATGTGAGAAGTGTGTGATGCCCCTACCTCATTGACATTCCGTGTGGATTTTTTTCACTAATCCTCACACTCAGTAGGCCTAACTTTCTTGATCTCAGTTCTTCAGCGGGGTGTGCAGGTCAAGAAGGCAGCTGAGATGGGCCAGGACGGAGCCAGGCAGCGTGGCGTGGAGCAGCAAGCTGTTACAACGAGGAGTGGGACAGGGACATCTGGGGAGAAGCTGGCATGGCGGGTGAGCCATGGGCTTGGGTCAGATGTTCTCAAAGCCTCTTCCTGGGTCTATGTTATGAGGGATGATTTTTGAGCTTATTTGGAGTTAAGGAAAAATGGTGAGATTTCAAGTTAGGGTTGTTGCGAGGTGAAGTTCCTCTGTTTGAACCTATCTCCAACAATGACGTGGAGAAGTAGCCGTGACATAAAGAACAGAAAAAGACAGACATAAGAAGAACAGAAATGTTATTTTTATGGGTTTTTTTTGTGCTTGGGTTTTGGGGGATTTTTTGTTGTTTTTGTTTTTTGAGGTTGGTTGGTTGGTTTTTCCCAGTTACGTTGTATTACACTTGGAGTAGATGGATGTGATAAGTTCCTGGTTCCGGGAGTATGGAGACCAAGTGTTGAAGGTCTGTGGTCCCCAAGCCCTGCCTGGCTAGCATGCATCCAACAATGCACAGAAGGCATCGGGCTACATCTTCCCTGTCAGCCTGCTCAAGAGGCTTCTGGTAGCCATGAAGGAACTTCCCGTGGCTGCGACGCAGCAGTTGGAAGCCCTGTGTATGCAGAAGAAAGAAGCCTTTCATTTTTCCTTGTGGCATTTTTGGCTCCCATGAAAGATGTTCCTGTTGCAGACCTGCTCTGCAGCCTCCACCACCCCACACAGGGACACAGAAGGACTGAGCTGCAGGTGACAGCCCTGCTGCGTGCCCCCAGCCTCCCCTCCAGCATCGAGGAGAGGCAGAGCACGGGAGTGCTGGTTGCCAGCTGTTGTCAGAAGACAGAACTGCCAGCAAGGCTAAAGAGATTGCCAAATTCTTCATGAGACTATGTTCATATTTAGGGGGATAGTGCTAAATACTATCTTCTTAAATACTAACTTCTCTGAGAGAGTGGTCAGGCAGTGGAACAGGCTGCCCAGGGAGGTGGTTGTGTCACCGTCCCTGGAGGTGTTCCAGGTACGTCTGGCTTAGTGGGCAATCATGGTGGTAGGTGGACGGTTGGACTAGATGATCTTCGAGGTCTTTTCCAACCACAATGATTCTGTGATACGTTGATTCTGATAGGAGCTTAGCTTGCTGTGGTATGTGCACAATGATTGCTTTGTTCAGTGTGATATCCACGATAAAGGTTGTATTCAGCAGAGTGCTGAAGGGCAGGGTTCTGGGTTGGAGTGCTGGAGAGTGAGGGAAGTGGGGTGCAACTGCAGGGGTGGTTTTCATTCACTTGGCAGTTTGGTTTTGGGAGGGTTTTGGTTGGCTCTGGCTTGCTTTGTGTTTTTCGCTCTTTTATTCCCACCAGTTTTATAAAATCTTAAATGTTTATGAATCAGGGCCACGTAGTATTTAAATTTCCAAACAGAGAACCATTCTTCTGTATAACAACCTTCTGACTTTCTAAGGTTGTCAGACGTGTTACTCGTTTTTAAAAGGGAGTATTGTATATAGAACCTCAATTATTTCCTCATAAAGTGATTTTAAAATGACTCCCCAGTGAGTTTTAGGAAAGTGTGTCTAGACTTTTTTCTTTTTCTGCTTTATCCCAGTCTCCCCTTCCAGCCTGCCCCTATCATTTTGTAGGTTATGGATAGTTGAGGATTTGTTGTACTGCAATTTAATGCTGAGTGTGTGCCTTGACCTTTGAGGGGGAAGTCTGTTGGCAGTATCATTACAAATAAAGTACTAACAGATTTCAGAAGTTTATAGATTCCGAGCCGGTTGCTGAAGCCTGCAGACATTTATGAACTGACCGCCGCAGACGTTCACGCTCGGCACCGGGGTGGTGGTGCAGCCCCTGCCCCGTGCCAGCTGCTTTTCGGAGCCCCTGCAGCCCGGCTGCCCCCTCCGCTGCCTCCCGCTGGGACCTGCACTGCAGCTGCCGTGGTGTCACACGGAGTGCTGGAGGGCCTTGCAGACGGGTGCCGTGTGTGCCATGCCAGTGGGCAGGGGTTTGTTCCAGGTGGGCAGGGCCAGCTCCGCAGACCACTGTTCTGGTTGGAGCTGGCAGGCAGCAAAGTACCACACAGTTGTTGGCTCGCTCCCCCCGCCAGTGGGATGGGGGAGAGAATTACAATACAGTAGAACTCATGGGTTCAGATGAAAGTATTTACTAAGACAGAAGAGGAAGTAAAAGAAGTAACAGCAATGATAATCATATATATATGTACATGAAAAAGGTGATACACAAGCAATTGCTCACCACCCACCCACCAATGCCCAGCCCATCTCCAAGCAGCAGCCCCTCCCCAGCCACCTCCCCTTTGTTTTACAGTTGCATGATGTCGTGTGGTCTGGAACATCCCCTTGGCCACTTTGGGTCAGCTGCCCTGGTCCTGTCCCCTCCCAGCAACTTGTGCCCCCCCAGCCCCTTGCTGGCAGGGCAGGACGAGAAGCTGAGAGACTGAAACATCCTTGGCTCTGTGCAGTGCTGCCCAACAGCAATTAAAAACATCAGTGTGTTATTGGTGTTGTTGTCCGCCTAAACCAAAACACAGCATCATACCAGACACGTAGAGGAAGACCAACTTCTGTCCCAGCTGAAACGGAGACAGCCACAAAGCCTGGCCCGTGTTCCCCAGGCTGCTCCTGAGAGGACACAGCCTGATGAAGGAGCCAGGCCAGTCTGTTGGCTTTGAGGATAATTTCCACAAATCTGGCTGGGGGTGAACTCTGAAGTCAGGGATGTGCAGTGCAGCACAGCTGTCAGCGAGTCGCTGGCTCCGCACGGCACGGCTCTGCTCTGCTGCAGCCGAGAGTGACACGGAGAAAGGAGTAACCGAGGTGTCTGCAGCCCGGCCTCAGCAAGGAGCGTTTCCCCGAGTGCAGAGCACAGCCTCACCCTGTGCTGCTCCGCTCCCGCTGCCGGCCCCGCTGCTCCTGCTGTGACCGGAGGGCTGGGAGCGGGCGCGGGGGCTGGCATGGCGGGACGCTGCGATGGCGGGAGCTGTGCTTGGCTCTGCTGCAGGAAGTGGATTAGGCAAATCCCTGAAACGGTGCAAAAATCCATTTTTTCAGGTGCTGAGGCTGGAGGAAACATATAATTAACAGTATCCCGATTTTTACTTAGTTAAGTCTTAGAGTGAGGTATCCTGGAGTTTATATTTTTAGCAGCCACTTTAAGAGATGGTGGGGGAGGATAAGTGTACATGGGGAGAGAGATTAATTTAAAATTGATAACCGCATGGCAGCACCACAGTTTTAACAAGCTCAAGGCCTGCCTCGTGCAGGCTGCTGCACTCAGGGGACCGGAGTTCAATTCTCCGTGCTGCCAGTTGAAATCAGAAATCACAACTGCAGTGATTAGCAGTGAATTTCCTGATCTCGCTGCCGCGGGCAAAGCAGGAGGGGCCCGTCTCCAGCCCCGTCTGCGGCGTGGTTAACCCCTGGCAGGGGAGCCGAGGGCGGGGACAGGAGATCTAGGGGAGTTTGTGCCATTTCAACTTGTATGTGATGTTTAAAAAAATCAATGGCCATTAACGGCCGGGCCTGGTTGGAGAGATGCCCAGTGGCGTCTTAATTAATCTCTTAGCTAATAGAGGAGCATCCCTTCCAAACGCCTGCGCTTCCCATCTCGTTCCAGCAATGTAGGTCACATCCACAGCGGCTGTGCAGGCAGCACCCTGCCACCTGCTCCCGGACACCAGGGTCAGGCTGGAGCAGTCCCAAGCTCTGGTTTTCACTGGTGTAAACTGGGACCAAATGTGACTCTGTCCACATCAACCAACGCCCTGCTGGGTTTCCCCATGCCTGTTCAGCAGTGATGCAATGGAGATTAAACCAGTAAGGTGCTGCTCAGTGTCAGTACGCTCTGAAATGTGTTTTTATTGTCTGTTTGTTTGACACCATCCACCTGGTTAAGGGAGAGCTGCGGGATCAATACATCCACGGAGCTGTCAGGCCACCCCCTCAGCCCCTGTCTGAGTGCTGCTGCTGCTGAAACACGTGCTGAGGGAGTTGGGATTAACACGTGCAAACCGTACCAAGCTGAAATTCAGAAAACTGTTGTGACGTGTCTTAGGCAAAGGGGGCTCATACGTCTTTGGCCTGGAAAATATGAGCATTTTGGTAGCTGCAGCAATAAAAGCTGCTGCTTCGTAAGTAAATAGGTAATTGGTCAAGAAATGACCTTTGGATCTAGACCTTTGCCTAATGGGAAGGGCTGGAAGTCATTTTGTTTGCTGGCTTGTTCTTCCTTCCTGACCTTTCCTTTGGTTGAAAAATAGGATTTTTTTCAGCTAACCATTGCTGAGCTGCCAAGGTATGTAATATATAGAGGCACTGTACTGCATTAATGTGAGTGCGTGGGTGCTCGTGGTGTCCAGAGGGTGCTCAGCCACGTGCCAGAGGCCGCACATCCCCAGCAACACTCGGTGGGGTTCTCTGGGCAGAGCTGACGTGCAGTTTCACAGGAAGCTCTGTCGACAGGCTGTGCTCCAGCTGATGTTGTGTCCAGGCTCTGTCCCCCAGCGCTGCCCTTGTGTCTTATGTGATTTTTGGTTTCGGCGTGGAAGATTTGTGTAAGCTTACTTCCTCAGGTCAGTTGAAGAAACCAGGGAGATGGGTTATCTTCTCACCTGGAAGGTGGTCAGTCAGTAAAGGTGTGCTGTGTTGTCAAATCCCTTTGCCTGTTTTGAGGCAGGTTTGTTGGTCTGGAGATCTATAACATGAAGATCACATATACATAAATATATATATATATACGGTACTGCTTTACATAAGCTAATGTGGCTGTAGTTCAATCAATGTGGAGATGCTGATATCTCAGAGACTTCCATGGATGAGCACCAACCTTCACTGCTGGTTGTTTCCAAGCAGGACAGCAGCAGAGGAATTAAAGGTGAGTGTGGGGGCTGGCAGATGGCAGCGTGCCCCCTGTGACACCCACTGGCCCGCAGCAGACCACCCCTGTGTCTCTTCATAGTACTTAGTGAGCACCTTGAAAATGAGCTTATTACCCGTCAGCATTTGTTCACCACAATTTTTCTTTTTTTTTCCGTGCTCTTTGCTGGCTACCGAATAGATGCTGATGTGCTTTGTGAATTTCACACAGCACTCTTAAGAACTGCATGTTTGCTAAATATATCAAGCCAAAAACCAAACAAAACCCACCCGAAGCAGTCATTAATCCCTATATCTCTGGCCTCAAGCACGCCTAAAGCTCCCAACAGCTTTGGGTCGAGGGATGGGTTCACAGCACACAGTCCTCGGAGAGCTTCGAGGGCAAGGAGTTGTCCTGTGGAAAGCACAATGCACTTTCTTTGAAGAAACAACCAACCTAGACTTACCCTGATGTAATTTGAGTGCAGAATTTGGCCCATGGATGGTAGTTCTGGCTCCCCTGGCACTTGTAAGCTTTTTATTACTAATTAAAGTTGGTAAGTAGTCCCCCTCAGGGTGTTTTGGCTCATAAATGAAGGCCAACAAAATATCTAATTTTGCTAAATAGAGTAATTTTTTATATGCCAATAGAGGGCTTTTGGTGAGACTTTTTCTCTCTCCCCACCGTTATTTAGAAGTGAAAGCTCCAGTGTTTCCTGTTGGCCTCAAGAAGCAAAAGCAGCTCTTGTTCTTGTTCCCCACACGCCCCTGGCGTGTCCCGCTCGGGGGGCTCCGGCTCCAGCCCTCCCATCAGCTTCTGGTGCTGAGCCCTGGGGCCTCTGCTGGAAAAGGTGCGGCATGGACAGGGGTCTCACGGTGTGGTTATGAATCTGCATTCAAAATCATTAGCGTTTGTTTAATCATACTCATCTTGTTTCTATTCAGAATGTTATTTTCTTGTGCACTTAAACGCTGGTGTCTTCCCCTTCCTAAAACCAAACCTGTTACAGTGTGATGGATGAAGCAGTAGAAATAGAAGTGTTTTAATAGCACGAGCAGTTACAAACCCTTCTTTGTTGGGGATTATGATGATAATCATTCAGCAGAACTGGAATTTGTAGAAGCGGGTATGACCAGCCAGCAATGTGAAATATTTGGGGGTGAACTGCATCTCTGCAAAGACCAGAAGCCATTTAGAAAGCAGACTGGAGTCTTTTGATTTACATTTCTGATAGTAGACACTGCCGCTCTCTGCGTTTTTTGCTACGGGGCATTGCTTCATTGCTAAGAAATAGGGCTGTGGCAAGGATCCAAGTTCTTAATGAAGCAGCCTATCTGGAGGAAAACAGCTTTTCACACCATAATAAACAATGAACACCTTTTAGATAACAAATTCAATGGTAAAAATATTGCATTGTACGTGTCATAGCCCCATAATTTAATGGAGGCACTTGCTGCATTAGTGGTTTACATTAATTTTTAAAATTAATTTTGTTTGGCCTGCGGGGGAAATATTTTCTTTTTTGTTTCTGATATCCTGCAGCTCATTAACACTTTTTTACTGCTGCTTTACAATACTATCTGTAATCGTCCAATTTGTAGCTGGAGGCTCATTTTTTAACTAGAGAGAGAGAAAAAAAAGAGCTTTTACTGAAATCATAAATGAAGCTTCAACCACGCTGACAAATCTGCATCTCTACCAGCAGCTGGAGCACCATGGCTTTCTGCAAATGGATTAATTAAACCCCACGTGGGTTTTAGCCTGCGATTTCGGGTTAGGGCTGGGGCCTGGAACTGGGAAGTTTTCATCCCATCCTGCGAACGTGAACCTGGGAGGTGCAGTGCAGAATGAAGCCCCCTGGCTCCCCCCTCCCCTCCACACTACGAGGACTGGAGCTGTATCTCTTCTGTGTTGTCATTTTCCTGGGAAATCTCTGATACGGATTTCAATTTAAGCAGCGGTTGTGCTTATTCAGAGTTGCTGAAGAGCACAAATGCACTTCTCGCCTTGGAGTGCTGGAACGCTGCCCTGCTCAGGAGAACCAGGCAACGAAAATCAAAGTCGAATGACTTGAGCCCCGGCGCAGCGCTCTGCACCATGCACAGCTGTTAATTCAGCAGCGTGCTGATCCCATCGCCCCGAGGACAGCCGCAATGCCAGGGTGCCACGCTCCATCTGCCCCGGGTGCAGCGGGGCTGGAGCTCGGAGCTCTGCCGATAACGCAGAACGCAAACAGCCCAGGCAGCATGACATTGCTGCTGCACCCCGCGCTGGGTGCCCTCAGCTCTGCAGCTCGAGGGGTGTGCCTGCTGCTCGGGGGAGCACAGAATGGATGTGCTCAGTGAGAAAGCAGGGGCTCTGCAGCACCTGGTGTTTTGCTAGGAGTAGTGGGGAAGGCTTGAGCCCTTTGGCAGCAGGTGGCATATGTTCTGTGTGCCCAGGGCCGGCGCTGTCGGTGCAGGTGCTTACGAGGACTCCCAGTGCCTGGCAGAACAGAGGAGCACACCAGCCGCACAGGGCAGCGGGGCTGTTCTCTGTCTCACTCTCTGCCCCCATCACTGTGCTACCTGGGCACCCATCAGGGCTTGGTTTTCAGATTTGCAATATAATTTCACAGCTTTTCCAGCCCAGCTGCCCAAATGTCAGTTGTGCAGTACAGCCCAAGATTCCCGAGCAATGAGAAATGGAGCTGTGGGGTGGCACTGACCTCCTTAAAGCATTAAGTGCTTTCACTTAATGAAAACAATAGCTGTGGATTTGGCATGGTTAAGCTGAACTTTATATTTAATGCAGAGTGGTGTATTGTCGTGAATAGGAAGGTGTATTTCCTTGAAATCTGTATAGGTGGTAATCCTGCCCTTCAGACTGGGTTTTCATAGCGTGTAGTAAGAATGTAACAAGAATGGGCTCTTGCTGAGCTGTTTGTAGATAGGGAATGGCCTGTAATCAGATCATCAGGTCACACCAACCAGCCCCACGTTGCTGGGTCAGGGGAATGATGCCGCTGTACACTGGCGGGATCACACACACACACACATACACACCCACCCACACACACACCCACACACACACCCCCAGGTTGCCCTGTTGTGTGGGGTGGGAGCGGGGCTGGGAGCGCCGGCTGCCCCACGGGGCTGCTGTGGTCCTGCAGAAAGGCTGTCCCGTGGGTTTTTCATGGAACTTGTAGCCATTTTTAAGCTTTCATGTTTCATAATGTCACAGACAATCTTTTATCTATTATCCAGTCGTGCTTTTCTGACAGACATTTGCATCAAATGGGAACGTGCAGGCTGGAGCTCTCTCTGGTGGGAAACCAGCTTGAGCTGAAAGGTTATTCACTGGCGCTGCTTTCGGGGCTTTGTTCTTGGTTCCTGCACATTTCCCCCATCTAAATGCAGGCATTTCTAGAGCTTTTTCTTTAGAAAAAAGTCCTTCAATTCCGAGATCTGAGCTTATTCAGGCTTCTTCCTACATATCAGTCAAAAACTTGTATTCACTGAAAATGATGAATCTGCTTTGAAACATTTGCTGAAGACTCTGTATGCCTCCAGAATCCTTTCTGAACCTTCCCTACAGAGACACCGCCAGCCTGCTTGTGTTTTTCAAGGAGAGGGAAGAGCGAGGAAGGAAGGAACTTAGCAGCCAGGAGCCTTTTTGCAGTTGCTTCTCTATCCACCAAAAACCCCAACCCGATGGGAGCAATGACCTTTAAAGATGTGGGTAGAATATGAGCCGAGTGTCTAAAAGTTAGCAAAGCAGAAAAACCGTGTGTGACTGGAAATAGGAGAATGTGGTTCAATATTGCCTTGGTTTCATAATTCTTCACTTACGAGGTTATTAAATGACAATATAAAAAGGTGAATAAACCTCCATTTCGCATGGAGAGTTTCATTGATTCAAGAAGCAGCCTTATTCTCCGTCCAATAAACCCAAATAGATCTCTTTTACGGTGCCTTTCTGCGTGCCTGCGTTGCTGGAAGGTCCTTTTCACAAGACTGACTCAGGCAGATGCAGTGACCATCCCACACCTTCTCGCATTCTATCACCACTTCCACCAGCATGGCATTCCCAAAAATATTGTGTTTGCAGCATCAGCGTTGGGTGTGAGCCTGGAGTGGTACTGCCCCATGGCCTGGAGGGTTCTGCAGGTGCTGGGTGCTTCCCAGGGCAGGGCTCAGGGCTGTGTGGGAAACAGTTTGCAGTGCCTGGCCATAGTGGGAATTGTCTCCTTATCGCTTTAAACTGCTTAGAGCTAAGCCAGAAAGAGAGGTGTGTATCTATTCCTGCGATGAAACTGAAGCATCACAAATTTGCAACGTAAATGTGCATCCCTGATCACTATTTTTTCTTTATTACCCAGACACCTCATTAATGTGCTTGTCATTTTTAAGTCCTGCGTTAACAGGAGCGAGCAGTGTTTCCTTCAGTGGAGGCTGGACGTAAAATTTCTTGAATACCAAGGCAATAACGTTGAGTTTATTGTGAGCCTTTTTAAGGGATGAGGAAAAATAGAAAGGGGCAAGGAATTAATTATTTTCCCTTCCTCCCACCCTCAGGCTTTTCCTTCCTTCTAAATGTCTTCTGCGAGGAGCAAATTTGGAATTGTAACACTGGGATGGAGATGGAGTCGCTGTTGGGATGCAGAAGCTGCAGACATCGGTGCTCCAACTCACGTTGCAGGGGCTTGGACACATGGTGTTCCTTGGCTTGTTTTTCTCTAAAACCACCTTTTCATGGCTGAGGGCTGTACTGTGTGTAAGAGCAAGAGTTAGCTGTGTGGAGCACCAGAGGAGTTCTGATCCAACTGCAGATGAGACAGAATTTGGTTGGGAGAGGTTTCTGCCAGCAGTAGGGGTGCCATTCTGTGACCATTGCTGAAAGGTTCCCACCAGGGTCTGTGGGCTGGGCCGTGGGCAGCGGCGAGGAGTCCAGACCACACATGCCCTAGCTGTGGATTAAATCAGAATTAACTGTGCCACCTCGGGGAAGGCCCCAGGTCATGCAGCAATAGGCCCAGCTCCCAGCAGCTCCCCTACATCGCTGCTGCGGGCTTTGAGATTCTCACCTTTGTGTTTTCAAACTTTTCCTTCTAACTATGAGGAGGACTTTGCTTATGGGAATTTTCTTTGAGGGAAAACCCAGTGTTGCATATAGGTCCGGGACTTGGAGGAAGGTACTGCTGCCAGGGAGACGTGCTGTGAGGCCACAGGTGCCCACCATACAATTTTTCCCCCATTTACACAGATGGCAGGCATCGTGCCTTCTGGCCCAGCATTAAGTGCTGCCAGGTGTGGCCAGCAGCCATTTGGAGGGGTGGGATGGCTCTGCTGGCCTCCAGCTCTGTATGGCAGTTCTGAGCTGTGAGACAAATTGCCTTCTAGTGCTGCTTGTGCAACCGTTTGCCTTAGCAGTTGGGATTGCTGCAAGTGTAGGTTGCAGCAGCCCTGTGCCCTCCCAGGATAAGGTGCTGGATGGCTCCTTGGCCGTGATGGCCCATCACTTCCCCGTTGGATGAGTACAGAACCATAACGTCACAGCCATGGCTGTATTTTAAATGTATTTTCTAATAGCATTTTAGTAATTATTAACTGGGGAAGTGATTAGCAATTAGGAGCTCAGTAGTACATGGCAGTCTATTGTCCTGACTGAATGGCATTACTGCTGGTAATAGAAGCGTTGGAGATGCATTAAATTCTTCAGTTAATTAAGAGTTTGTGTAATTATAGTGCGCTTTTGCTGTATTTTATCTAGAAAGGACAGGACTGAAGTAAGGTCCAGCATACTGAGGAACTGGAATTTCTGTTGAAGTTCCTGTAAGTGGTGTGGACTCACAGCTGTGAAGGAAATGGTGGTGGAATTTGGTGGAATTGAATGCATGGCCTATGTCCATGGCCTGGGGGCCTGGAGAAGTCAGCCCCAAGTGGGCTTGGTTTCTAATGGCATGATTTGAAAACTTAAAAGCTTCTTTCTGAAGGTAGCACTGCCATTGTGCTTCCTGCCCCAGGTGTGTCCTTTGCATGTGTGCACTACATATTGTAAAGTGAAAATGGTATCTTATGGGGCTTAGATGCTTCATAAAATATGAACATTATCACTAGTGATGATGCAGAGTGGATACCTGACAACATGTTGTGGGGTCTTGTGGAAAGTCTTGGCCTCTGGGGTTCAGCATCTCAGAACCAAGTTCTGAGTGACTGGCTGGTGACACGGCATGCCAGTCTGTGCTTCAGCTCCTGCTCTTGTCTGCTGGGGTTGGTTCTTTCAGAACTGGAGCAGTGAAATTTAGTAATTGGTGTGGCACCTGCGTAATGAAAAAGCAGACTTGGAGAAATAAGTACAGGTTAACCTGATTTTAATACGGCATGGGAGCAGCAGAGCCCAGGATGCAGGTACAAAGGAGAACAAAATGAGCAAACTTTTCTATCCTAAATATATGGGATTGAAAACCTGTGTAGAAAGAACACAGTCCAGCACTGAGAAACCTAGAAATGCCAGATGTAAGGATCTGGTGTCCTTGCATGTAGAGATTGTGGTGCAGAATCTGCTGATGTGGAAAAAAAAAAAAAAGGTTTAAACCACACAAGTTGTATTGAGATAAGATTGAAATACAGAGGGAAGTGTAATCCAGCCAGATACCAAGAAGATATTTTGATGGTAGCAAAAGTAGGGATCATAATACCCTTAAGATTTGTTGCTTTGAGTTCCCATTGCAGAGGTGATGTATGCTTGTGGACATCGAGATGATGTTACTCATGTATTTTTAATATTTTATTAAAGGTTTCTTTCTTATGGGAAAATCATGCACACCCTCTGTGCTCAGTAAGGGAGCCCAGAGGATCAATTGCAGAACAGGTGAAGCATGGAGAATTCTCAGGGCAGCAGTGCTGGAAACAAAGCTTCAAGCCTGGGAGAACAGGTAGGGCTTAAATAGGTTTCCTTTGGCTGTCCCTTTGGAATAGATGTTGATGTTTTTTGCTGTGCTGTGTGTTAGGGACTGTGTTGGGAGGTTTGGGTCTCTGTCTGAACTTACCCTCTCCTCCTGTGTGGCCATGTGTCCCAGGACACAGGGAGGGGGCCGTGTTTCACTCAGCAGTGAGGGCTTGCTGCTCATGGCCATCTGGATTCAGATCAGCAACATGAATCCCTTCCCAGCTACTGCTGGCAGCACCTGCTTGTCCTTTTGGGAGCCTGGAAGATGCGGGCGATGGCGTTAGGCAGCTCTTGGCGTCTCTTCCCGTGATGGATCTGTCACATTAGCCTGAGTGTTAGCAGTGCATAAGGTTTAACTTATGTCCCTTGATGAGAGAATTAAAGAGTATGTCTGGGTTCTGCATTAAGGGCTCCTGTGTGTTGATAGGACTTGAGTTATTTAACTTAACTTTGCAGTGAAGACAACCCCCAAGGGACTGTCAGCTCAAGAACACCCACTAACCACAGCTTGTCATGTTGCCGCAGAGAGAGAGAAATGAGCTTTTAAGTAATTAGTGCCCAAAGCATTCAGTGCTTTGTAGGTCAAAACCAAAACCTTAATTCCACCAGAAAACTAATCAGAAGCCAACGCAGATTTCAGAGCGGTGCTGTAATAAGCCTTCCTTGTGACACACCACTTAATAAGTAGGCAGCAGCCTTTTCCTCCAGCTCAAATTTCCAGCTGACCTCAAGATGTGAACCCACTGACAGCGTGTCACACAGCAAGCAGGAAAGTTATGGGTAACCACAGAGGGACCAGGCCCCAAAATGAAAGATTACACCTTTGTCATGGAATAATAAAGCAGCAAAACTTCTGCCCTCAAAAGTGTGCAACCAGAGCATCTGTGCATCAGCTGGGAAATCAGAGTTGCATAGGAGGAATGTGTTGCTTGTGCAGTACAAAATTTCTGTTCTTCCACGTCTACGTGCCAGAATGGTCACTTGAGGGGTGCTTGGACACGTCCATGTGCCTGGGTTGCCTTTGGCTCACGGTGGGTGCAGGCAGATGGGTGGGGACCCACTTCTTATCCTCAGTCTTGAGCTCGAACACATAGATGTTGGGGAGTTTCCTTCTTCAGATACTCCAGGAGGTCCTGGATATCTCTTCTGGAAGAGGCTGTATGCATTTCTATGTTGGTTGAATGTTTCTCTCACCATTGCTTTAAAGTTTGGGCGTTAATTAAGCCATTGTTACACTCTCTGTGTGGTTAAAGTACGTGGGGAGCAGAAGCTGTGCATCCATGGAGCCTGTTCTACCTAGCACACAGTGCTCTGGGTTCTGGTAAGATAAGGAGCCATGTTCAACACAACATTAAAATAATCTGATAATTTTAATGCAAGTTGTCAGATGCTCATGCCAGTTTTGGTGAAAAATAAACTTCTGCCACCCCAGTAACGCAGATGACTTTTCCATGGTGCAGGAGGGAATGCATGGCACGAGTTGTGTATTGTATTTTGCCAGAATTTCCTGGGGTTTCAAACTTCTCTTCCAAAATATTAGGGTTGGTTGCTGAATTTGCAGTAAAAAGGTGTGGACAAATGCCATGATGCACAGGTGCTTTTAAGGCAATATTCCTCACGTGAACTAAGGAGAGAGAGCCTTAAAGGAAGGCAGTGGAAGGAGGGACGGGTGGCACAAAGCCCTCTGAGGAATGCCTTTTGCAGTACCAGCTTACTGTGTCATCTGGGGCAGGAGGAGCTCGCACATGTGCATGAATACATGAGAGTTTTATAATGCAGTTTTATGGCTAGCAGGCACTTAGCCATAACTACAGGCTGAGCAAGCAAGCGTGTGTGTAGGAGTGCAGCCCAAGATGCTGCTTACATTTACCTGAAGATCTCCCAGCACTTTAAAGCCACTCTCTTCCACAAGCTCAGGAAGGCAATTCCAGTGGTTGTGGAGAGGAGTGCTCTGAAGCACTGCTGGCTGAAACTCCACGGTCACGGGGTGAGAGGAGGGTGCAATAAGCAGCTGATTCAGAGGCCTCTTCTCAGCATCCTGCTGCTGCACTCTCCGTGTCAAGATGTCCTTCACTTGCTGCAGGATGAGCTCAGAATTTTTTCCTGGGTAAAGGCCTTTCCCTTTCTTCCCTTTTGTTTCTTTAGACCTAACCTTATAAATAAAGCCCAGGAGCAGGACACCGTTGTGTCATTGCTGATCTTGGTGCACTGATAGCAGCAATCGAGGCACTGCCTCTGTCTCTCCAGCTGTTGTCTAGGAAAGAAAATATTGTTGTCTTTCTAAAGTAGTTGAAACTATAGAAATGATAAACAGAAGCAAAACATCCTGCTGAGTTCTCTCTGTTGGTACCCATGAAGTGACTGTTCAGAGGCATCCGCCTGCAGCGTCCGCGCCTTGAAACCCCTCCGTGTCATTAAGGGGGTGTGAAGAGAAACATCCCAACGTCTGCTCATAAGATAAAGCCTTCGACTCCTAATTGGTTTGTTCTGTTGGAAATCAAGCAGCAATTCTGCAAGTGGGCTTGTGGCCCATGTTGTGGAGGCTGTGTTTGTAGAGTGAGCGTCCTGGCATTCATTATGGGGCTCTCCTGCTCGCTCCCTCCCCCAGTCCCAGCGCTGACCCCTAATCCCAGCAAAATGAAGATCTGGTTGTCATATGGATTGCAAAGCTCTCCTCTTGCATCACAAACAGTATAGATCAAAACCACCTCATTTAAAGACAGATGTTTTCTGGTAGTGATTAGTATAGCTCCCCCCCTTCCTTTTTTTTGAAGAACCTTTTATTTCATGATCGTCTGCTCTAGCATCAGGTCAATGGGCTGAATGTAGGCTCTCCATAAGAGTGGATGAGCTGGTTCATATGACACATGAAGCTGATCTGAGTTTTCAAACCAAGCTCAAAATGAAACCATTCAAACTGCCATGCGTGCCCTCGCTGGTTTTGGCTGGCAGCGAGAGCCCCGTGCAGATGAACACGTTCTCAGTGCCGTCCTGATGGGAGCTGTGGGGCTTCTCGTGTGAGCGGGGTCTTCTGAGCTCCTGCGTCTCCCTCTGGGCGCTCTCTTTGAAAACCTCAGCACCAGCTCTTTTCCTTTGACAGCTTTTTCAAAGAGGGATTTTTCTCCCAGTTTACTTGGCTGAAATGTTCTTCTTTTCTACTCTTGGGCCGCGCGCAGATCAGCTTTCTCCTCCTGTTGGAATTGGCTGCATTTTACTGAGGCTTCAAATAGAGAGGATTTGAGCCCATAAATCCTTACTCTGTGTGAGTCCTTATTTTCACTAATAGCCCTGCTGAAGTCATCAAGGCTGTTTACATGAATAGGATCAGGAGTAATTCTAGTTGGGTCTAATTAGTTACACCAATTTAAGCGAAAGCAGAATCAATCCATTGTTTTGCAAAGTACGTTAGGATGAAATGCTCTGAAACAGTATAAAACCACGTTATTGTATGTAGCTGCACGGTTAAAGGACATTGTTGTCTGGCATTTTTCACAAAGAGCGATCATTAGTACAAGTTGTAAAAATATAGGGTTTGGGGCTGCATTTTCCCTGCAATTTAATATTACTTGGTATTGGTTAGAAATAAATTGTTACAGACTCCCTTTGAATTCCTTTAGGGTAAATATTTATCACATGTAACGTTTCCTCAATATTCTGAATTTTCAATACAATTAGCTTCACTGTAGGTTATTTACTCCAAGTTGAAATTCAAGGAAAAGCCTCCAAGTGTATTTTGAGCTGAGCTATTCATCAGAAGTCCAACACTATTTTGTTCAAAGTGAACCAAGAGCTGTGGGAGACTTTCTAACGGGGGAACTGTGAGATGCATTAAAACTAATGGCGTACACAAAGTATTTTGTTTTCCTTCCGTTCTGTGGGGGGTGTTGCAAATACTCATTACTTTGTCCAAACTGGGATCTTGGCAGTGAGGTGATAACGGGAGAAAAGCACAGCTCTGTGAGTTCCCCGCAGAAGCCTCACAGAAGGATGGAGCCATTTAAAGTCTGTCAGCCTAAGAGTCCAGGCTGTCACTTTTTTTTTTTTTTTTTTGGTGAAAACACGTACATGTACGTGGAATAACCCCAAACCATGGATATGCAGCTCACTTTGATCTAGCTGAATGTTTCAGAAATTTGTTCCAAGTGCAGGTGGATTATAACTCAGCAGCCTTAGCATGCCCTTGAGCTCTTTTGTAGTTCTTTTTAAACTTCTCAGTGAAGCTATTTTATTATGAAGACCTGATCCTGTTTGATAAATCCTATGTAATCACAAGCTTTAGCGGTTCTGAATTCAGAAGTGTTGCAGCTAATGAGGTTTGCTTGGAGCTGGGGTCAGGCTGGCCCCTCTGCAAGGTGTGGGGAGTGCATTAGCCTGGATGTGGTTCATCTTGATGGTCTTCTGGTGAAGAGTTGGTGTAAGAGCTCCCTGCCCTTCCTGTGTGTAGTTCAGTGTAGGTTGTGCTTTCTGATGCTTCGGTGCTGTAGGGGTAACTCAACTGAGGTGACTGGCAGCCCGTGAAGGGTGGGGGGGGGGGGG
>WBMW01003368.1:397777-440703 GCA_013396635.1 Penelope pileata
GGTGGGGGGGGGGGGGGCTCTTGGGGGACTGCAGGAGACCTTGTGGCAATGGTGGTACTTCTTGGTGGCATTGTCAAGGAATTTGCTGAGCTCTGTAACTCTATTTAGCTTGTTCCTCAAGTTAAGCTGAAGATGGTTCATCCCCATCGGAGTCCAATCCTAACTTCAAATAACATTGACTTCAGCTGGTTTGGGGATTCTTTGATTTTTTTTTTTTTTTCCACATTCATTAAAGCTTGCACAGCATCTGCTGAGATGGGTCCCAGTCCACCCAGAGTTCATTCGAGTTGAGCAGGGCAGCAGAGATTTGCTTCTTCCGCAGCGCGACTTCCGCGAGGAGCAGAGGCTGGCAGAGATGAGGATTCAGTTGCTTGCTTCAAGGAAGGATAAGCCAAAGCATTAAAATGCTCCAAACAAGTCAGGATATTTTAAAGCCTTCTAAAAGCTTTTTTGTCCTCTTCATTTTTTTTTTAAAGATGTTTCATTCTAGTCAACTTCAAAGGATGCATTTGATCTGCTGGTATGTTTCTGACTGCATCCACCAGGAGTTCACTTAAGCCAGGCAGTGAAACAATAATGTGTGTTGTACAGCTGAAATGAAAATTAACCTAATGTACAGTATTTGCTACATTGCACAGCTGAAATGAACTCCTGGTGGACAGTGAAAAACATGCTGGCAGATCAAATACACCTTTTGAAGTTTATTATAATAAAATGAAATAAAGCCGCCAAGGGGAGCGTTTACAGAAAAAGAAAGGCTTAGGAGAGCTACAGCTGTTGTGTACTATTCTCTTTTTATTACTATTGAGTTTGCGAAGGCCCCGATCCAACGCCTGCTGCAGGTGGTGTGATTCCCTCGCTGCCCTCCCTGGGCCTGGTGTCAGCCCGCTGCCGGGAGCTCCTGCCGCGTGCTTCTGCCTGGTGCCCTGCGAGGTCGTCGTGGAAGGGTTCTCCGTACATGCAGTTGTGACGTTGTAGTTTTCAATCAGTGTTTTGCTCCCATGGAAAAAAAAAATTCTTCTCCTCCATCCTTTTCTCCTGATAAATACAACCATACAGGTGCTGTCCTTCGTCAGGGGATGAGGAGCATCCAGGGCTCTAGCTGCGCTGTGGCCCCTTCCTGCAGAAGTTGGAGCCCTGTGCAGGTCGGCCCGTTTCCGTTGGCTGACAAAGTTTTATTGACATCAGGAGATGAAATCCAATTGTGTGTTTGGAGAACATCTCCATCTCATTGCTGAAAGGTGGTGGCACATCCTGAGAAGCCTCAGGCAGAAGCACCCTGACATGAAGTCCTCGGCACTGCCCGCTGTGGCCTTCTGCTGCCAAGGCCGAGACCGAGTGTGGTGGGCGCTTGGCAGTGGCACGGGTGTGACTTCCTCCGTCCAGCTTTGTGTCAGCTGGGACAAGAGACTAACTCCACATTAGCATCGTCTGCTCTTTTCCCTCTTATTTAAGAGGAATAACGAAGCATGCTGCATGTGTTGCTGCGCGTCCCACGTGAGCCCAGTGGATCTGATGGCACATCCATTAGTTCCCTTTGGCAGCAGGAGGCTGTTTTGATACACGGCCCAGCGGGAGGGCATTGTGCATCCCCTAAGAGCTGCCCTGGGCAGCAGTTCCCCCCAGCCCCAATGCACACAGGCAGCCCGTGGGTTGCTGCAGCTGGAGTGCAGGCTGAGGGCAGTGTGCCGGGGCCCTCAGAGGAGCCGGAGGCTGGTTCAGGCTGTGCTTCCACTGAGGATTTGAGGGTTTGGAAATCTCACTCTTCCCTGCATGTGGCTGGGCCTGATAGGAATGGGTCCTGTTTGCTTTTGGTGCTTCCTAATAGCAGCACTCTGCAGGCTCACTGCTCAGAGTCCCTTTGTGCAGGACACTGAGTCTATGTAGAATGTATTATGTATGCAGTATACATAAATATACATGCAGACTGTATACATATGCAGCACTGTACCTCCAATGCAGCTTCAGTTCTTTGCAGAAGCAGTGCTGAAGCCTGGGCACACAGGCCCCAGCAGCTGTACATCCTGATGGCTGCTTTGGGGTCGGGGCCGTGGTGTTTGGCTGAGGCCGGTGTGGGGTTGGGGGCCCGGGGCTCCCGGCCAGCATCTCACCGGGCACTGCCGTGTGAGGGATCAGCTCTCGGCTCAGTGCTGCAGAGCTGCAGTGTGATCCTACAAACCCTTCTGCGGAGGGGGGGTGATCTGTACTTACAGGATTAGTCTCTTTGCAAGCGCTCCTGTGTAAATACAGTGTACCCACAAGAGTGAAGCTTTAGCTGCCTTTAAACGCGGCACGCAGCAGAGGCGCGGCCCTGCAGCAGGCAGCGCCCGCCACGTTTTGCCCAATATTTTTCCTGTGTCAGCCCCTGATGTTAATGGGTCGCAAGCTGGGAATTATGCGGCCCCTAAATTGTGTTTGTTTGACAGATCCGGCATTGTCTGCACGTCCCCTCCCCTTCTCTGGGAGCAGTGGGCATCCCTGCAGAAAGCGAGGGCTGAATGAACTGATTGCTTAACCTCTCCTGACTCTGCCCTGGTGGTAGATCATTAATGGTGTAGAAAATGAGGGCCGCGCTGGCAGCGGGGCGGTGCGCGTGCGTCTGGGGGAGATTTATGCGGGGGTCTGAGGCGAGGAGACAGCGCGGTGGTACATCATCATGCAGGAGACATCAGAGACGCTCTTCTTCGCTTCGGTGCATTATCATAAAAAGTGATTTAGACTGGAGCTGATTGATGCAAATGGTCCTCTGTTCTTTCCTATCATTAGCGGCCTCTTTCAGTGGCCAGAGGCAGTGATTAAAGCTGTCATTTGGAGCTGCTCATTAAAGACAAGCACCCGAGGAGCGGGAGGAAAAAAGGTTGAAGAAGTCTGATTTCCCCCAACCTTCCTTAAAAAACACATCATCCCTTTTCCTGGCTTCGCGGGAAGGTCTGTATTTAAGATCAAGAGCGCAGGTAGTTGACGTAAATAAAATCAGAACCGTGTTGTTGTCGCTGACTGTTCTGAGGGCGGCACGGTGTGAGGGGTGGCTCTGAAGGCACCGCTGGGTGGGTTTGCCGAGGAGTGACGTGATGGAGCAGCGGGCAGGGCTGCTCGCACACCGTCACTGCTGTGCGACGGGGCTGCTGCCAGGGGCTGGCTGGGGAGGGCTGGCAGGCCCCATCATCGCGTGTTTGTCTGCGCAGATCTAATGCTCTTCAGGGCAAGGACTTTGTTTTGCCGCAGATGTGCGCGGTGTCACACGGCAGAGCCGCGGTCCTGGCTGTGGCTTCTGGACATCAGTGTGGCACAAATGGGAAACGAGCAAATTGTTACACAGGTGCCTTGTGGCTGCGTTTGTGTCGCCGTGGACCATGCGAGTTGTCCATGTCACTGTCTGTGGGGCAGTCCTAAAGCTGGGAGTCTGGTGGTGGCTTGGAGCATCCTGATGAGCTTTGGTTCATGGCTCCATTCTCTGAGAGTGGGAAATCACTGGTCCTCGAGGGCAACTTCTCTGCTTCTTGTGGAGGAGCTGCCCACCACCCTGGGGACCTCGATGGCTCACGATGAGCTGGAGGAGTGCACCAGGAGGGGCTCACGGGATGTGGGTCAGAACCAGCAGCGTGAGCTCAAAGCCAGCAGCAGATGATGGCAGACTGCACGCGTCCTCGTCCCGCGCCCGCTGCTGTCAGCACGTCTCTGCGGGGGTCACAGGCAGAGAAGCTCGATAAGTGCTGGCAGGGCAGCCTGGTGGGAGATGCTGGGGAACGGCTGAGGGGAAGTTATGATGATAGTGAAGGAGTAATTTAGCATATTAGGGGAAATATGTCAAACCACGTTGATTGCTATAAATACAACCTTCTTATTTCAGAATCTGGCTGTGCCCCAAGGATTTCCCTCTGAAATTATAAAGGGCAGCGTGCTTGCTGACTTTGTCATTGTCGTGCCTTCCTTTTTGGTCATCGCTTAACGCTGCCTCATTGGTACCTCTCCAAACATTCTTGTTTCTCCTCTCGTGATGCCACGTGGGGCAGAAGTGGCAGCGCTGTGACTCGGAGGGGTGCTGGCTCTCCTGAGGGTGCCATTAGTTCTGAGGGGAAATGGTTCTGCACAGAGATGTCACAGCTGGGCTGCCTGGGGCTGGGGAGGGACCGAGGGCTCCAGGGCTGGGCCTGAGCGCTGGAGGAGGGGACGTGGCCCTGCCCAGAGCAGGGATGGTGACAAGAAGCAGCGCATGCTGAAGGCAGCTGGCCTCGGCCTCCTCGGGACCTGCCTGCCATGCTAACAGCCGGCTGCTCCAGGCCGGGCCACGCTGCTTCCAACAGAGCCGACTTCTGCCCGTCTGTCTGAGCGTGATCTGCTCCTGTAGCAGTTGGTACATCTCATACATTGTATTTGAATGTGTGCTCTTCCTAATAATCAAATAATGCTTAGCGTACTGGCAATGGTAATAAATTCCTTGGTACAAAAATGTCAGAGTAAGCGAGTGCTTTGTGTGTCACATCTTTCAGGTTCTGGCCATGATAGATCTGAACAACAATTGAGGTCTAAAGACAAATACTACAATTTTTGGAAAATACAATGCTACTTATTAGAATTCACTTTAGGAAGCAAATACATTTAATATGAGGGAGGACAAAAGTAATCATGTCAACAAATTAAACATTTCTCGTTTCTCCGTATACATCATACCCAACCTTGCCAGCATTACGAAAATAGAAACATTTCCAAGATAATTTCCTTTCTCCTTTGCTTCAGTTTTCCTTTTTTCCAGCTTAGATTCTCTGCATTCATATTTCCTTCTCCTTTCTTTTTCATGATCACTTGAGTGCAGTGATAGCTCTGTGGGAGGTGGGATGTCCCTTCCTGGGGGGGAACTCATGCACCATCTGCAGTGCAACCATTGCCTGCCCTGAGCAGGAAGTGCTCCCCTCTTGCAAATATTTTGGAGGTGTATGACTTGGCTAATCTTTTCCCTTTTGACTTGGCATGCCATGTGATGATGGCAGCATAGGTTATTTCAGATTCTGCGTAGTGCCAGACATGTACATGACATCTTACAGCAGGGTTGGCCTCCACCCTACCTATCAGTGCTGCCAGTGCCATGGTCACAGCTGGACACTGGTGGTCAGCGGCTGCAGCTATGTGAGAGCCCTGCTGGATGGAAGGCAGTGTCCAAGTTGATCCCAAAGACAGCAGCATGTTGGCCCCATGCTGGCCTGGGTTTTGTTGGAGCTCGGAGGACACCAGTTTGGGCACAGAGGGCAGAGAGCGTGGATGAGCAAGTGCGAAAATAATTTAAAATTTCATTTTGTTTCATGTCTTTGTAGTAGAGCAACTTAAGAGCTCTCAGGTCAAGAGAGCAGTGGGAAACTACTGATAAATATTGTTAATAAAGCAGAGCTGCTAAGAGAGTCTCAGGTTAAGAGAACGTGTATGTGTACATCCATCATAGAACATAGGTGTATTATTGCTTATGTATGTGTAGCTATGTATTTATCTTCTTGTATCGCTACAGATGTGTGCAGAAACACCTGGAAATACCCCCAAAGAAACTTTGTAAAAACTTCTGTATCCCAAACAACAAAGTTACGCTCTGTTGCTGTCAAAAATGAAATACACAATTCCCATTTTCTTCCTGATGGAGAAGTTGCAGTAATCTGGGGGTAAATTAAAAATACAATCCAATCATTTCCACGTAAAACCTGGTGCTGACATTAGCCTTTAGTTATGACATTGCAATTATCTCCATGGCAACGTGGTGTGATGTGACAGCCGAGGGCTGTGGTTTGCCTGCTCCCGGAGCCCTGGAGCTGGTTCCTCACGGGGATGCTCCTGGTTTTCTCCTTCCTAGGGCAGTGCTGTGTTGGTATGACAGCACCCTGAGCTCGGCTGAGCTCTGCTATGGCTATTGGAGAAGCAGGGAATGAGATCTGTGCATTTATGGGAGTCTTTCAAGCATATTAAGGAGCAATATCTTATATGATCTCTGCCATTAATAAATAATTTTGGGAAAGCTTATACATGAATATCGTACTTTCAGACCATTACGCACAGGAATACATTATCAGTGTAGATTGCACTTTTGTTAACTGTAAAGCCTGCTCTTTAGTCAAACACACTTTGTGTCTCCCTGAAGCCTAGCAGAATGCCAGCCTGGGCGAAGCTGAGAGCAAAAGAGGCTTGCAGCAGACTGAGACGTCTGAGAGGGTGCAAGCCAGAGTGTGTCCCTAATTGTAGTTCGGACTATGCATGTCTTAATTCCTTGTCCAGTCCTTAGCTTCCCCATCAGAAGGTGTTCTGGGAAGGGTGGGGACTCCCCTGCAGAGGCCTGCAGGCACGGCGAGGTTCAGCATTGCTCTCCGCAGTGTGTGCCCAGCTCCGTGCCCCCAGACATGGCAGGAGGTGACCCAGGGGTGTGCTTGGTTCTGAAGTGACTTCCCAGTACTGACTGAAGGCATTTTGTGGGAGAAATGCCTTGCCAAGCGTGTCTATCATTTGTTAGGTAAACTTCGAAATTATTCTTTTCCCTCGATACAGTTATGGGTTGAATGATAACAGAGCCATCCACCACCAGCTTCAGTGCCTCTGTTCCTGGCCATGGACGCCATTTTATGGATTCATTAGGCCACCAGCTTGGAAATGCCATTACTGTGCAATCTGTAACAGTGATGGTTATATCTACATACCTAATATGTCACTGCTTCCACCTTTCAAGAGAAGAACTTGTTTTCTACAGGCATCAGGAGTAAGATGTATTTCGCCACCCTGGTGCGTAGAGAGTTGGGTGATTGAATTCCTGCGTGGTGAGATGAGACAGCCCCCGGAAGGATTTATGTCTGCTGGCTCTGCAGGCTATCCATCTGCTGCTCTGTTGTAGTGAACCAAGCCTGGGGCCTTTTCCTTCAGTATTTCTGGGCATTGTACCCAGCATCCTTGAAGTCGGGTTTCTGAACCGGCTGGCTTACAAGGGGGATGTGGCACCATGGTGTGTGGCATGGGATGTGTGGTGGGCAGCACTTGGGTGTGCAGGGTGTTCTGCACTCATATGGAGCATGGGAACAGGCAGAGCAGCAGTGCCATTGCCAGACATCGAGGAGACTTTTAAAGAAACCATGAAGATTTAGGAAGGTGGTGGCTCAGCACAGCCAGCAGAGCTCAAATTCAGCTTTTGTGGTGTACTTGGGGGTTACATCTTCAAGGAGCTCAAAGCTGGACTTCACCACTGCACTTGAAAAAGCATGTACGTCTTTTAATCTCTCTAGCTGCTTTGCTGTAAGCTTTCTTTTTGGCCCTGTTATCCAGTCTTCATGCGTTCGTTCTTTTTTTTATTTCTAAGAATGAAGAAGTGACACCCTACCCTCTCACAAAGCAAAATCGATCTTTCTCAGCACTGGCAGGTTGTGGTTGCAAAATATCTCCGTTCAGAAGGCTTGGCCTTCCACCTGACACCTCCACTAAATCTATCTGCTGCAACAGCTCCAAAAAGAACTAAAATTTCCTTGTAAACAAGAATGAAGCATCCATTTACCCAGCTTCCTTGTCCTGTTTTGTTTTTTAAGGATGATACTCATTAAGTGATTGGAATTTGGTTGGTTTTCCTTCCTCCCACCCTAATGTGTTTGGTATCCAGGTGTCCCTGGCTTCCAAAGTTCTGTCAGCATGAGGAGTGACCCTACCAGCACTGCGGTAGTTGGGTTTTGGTGGGACTATTCCACGTCCCATGATGTGCAATTTTGTAGGCTGGATTCTAAATCTGCTGAAGTGTCACTGGAAAAGCACCAGTGCCTCAATCAGACCCTACATTTCCACGCATCAGCTTTGCCTTTACCCACTGTGCTGGTCCTTGCCTCAAGGGAGCACGTGGCACCTCCCCACCTTCCTGCACTCCAGCGATGAGCTGTGAGCTTGGCTGAAGGTTTCAGTTCCTCTGTTAATTCTCTCCTGACCCTCGTTAGCTGAAAGGAAAACACAGTCCTGAAAGGGGTTGATTTCCTAATACTGTATCTTCTGTATCTGCAATGCCTGTTGTGGCCTATTAAGAATTAAACTGAGATCACTAAACTCATTTCATTTATGCCTTGGGCCTCATTCAAACCCTGGCTTCCCAGCAAAGTAAGGCCAATGGATTAACGTTTCACCTAGCTCAATAGAGTGGTTTTCATCTCTCTTAATGCCTTTGGCATTAGGGAAAAAAAGAAAGAAGGGAAGGAAAAAAGAAAAAAGAGAGGATGATGCTTTGAGCACACCACAGCATTTTGTCCGGGCGCCGGCAGTGCCTTTGCAGGGATTATTTTGTAGTGTGCCGGGCTTTATCCCGCTTCCAGCGGGAGGGAGGGGTAGCAGGATGCTGATTGTATCTTTATGTTGTTAAGCAGTTTGTCTGACCACAGACCTTTTTCCTTTTTTTTCTTTTTCTTTTTTTCTTTTTTTTGTTTTTTTTTTTGAGGGATTTGGGCCTCTCTTAAGAGGCAGCCCAGGCTTCCCTGGCCACCACCAGCAGCATTAGCTGCTGTCAGACAAATTACAGTATGGGTGAAGCTGTGATATCGACATGTGCGACTTGATCTTTTTTAATGGGGGCACCACAGGGGTTTCTGACTGCCCCACTGAGCTTAATGTTCTGTAAGGAAAAACAGACACAGAACTGAAGGACGTTTCTAATGGGCTGTGCTTAACCCTTTGGTAGCTCCTTTCCCGGCCCCACAGCTTTCCCTCTGGGCAGTGCTGATCTCGCTGCTTCGTGGCACACGGGGACGTGTGGCTCCGTGGGGCATGGCCCTCCTGCCCCCCCCTTATTTCGTAATTAAACCAAATGGTTGCAAACTCTCTGGCAAAAGGAGCTGTGTAATTATAACAACAAAATAGCTTGCAAATTGGAGATGTCTACTTCTTTATATTAACAACAGCCTTACGTACGAGTGCGGCTATTTATTTTGACCTTTTGTAATAATTAGCTTCCTAGGGATGAAGAATTCAACATCTGAATTCAACAATGCAGAACAGCAAAGGTGAAGACCCTTATGGAGATGGGGGAATTCTGCAGATTTATTTGGGTTTTATTTCTTGTGCCTGGGATCCTGTCTGTTTTTCCTTTGTTAACAAGCTCCTCAGTCTAACCATGCAGACTGTAGGACCCAGGGTCTTGGTAGGAATGCATTCTCCCTGCCTCAGAGAACTGCCCAAAAGCAGGCCAGGCTCCTAAGGCAGGGGCAGCAACAGCTACAGCCTTGCAGAAATGGGAAGCAAACTGGGAGGTTAGCTCGTTGTGCTTACGCCTCAGCCTAGCCATGGGTGTCCAACCTTTTGGCTTGTCTGAGCCGTGCTGAGTGAAGAGGAACTGTCTTGGGCTGCTTACAAAGTATATGATATAGTTAGTGTATATGACTAAAAAAACTATTTTGTTATGTATATATTTTTATTAAAACATAAAAAAGAGCAACAAAACTGTAGAACTAGTGGGATATTTGAGCTTGTTTTTGTGAAACGAATGCACCAGTCTGGTTCAATGGAAGTGGCTGCAATTCTCAGTGAGTTCTCAAGGTGCTCATCAGAGATTTTTGGTGAAATTTTACTCTTCCTGTGCTTCACCCTTGAAAGTAGTTGTTCAGAAATGCATGCAATGCCAAAAAGCGATGATGTAAATAAGGTGAGGGATATGTTTCTCTGGTAAGAGAGGTCTTATAAGAGCCTAGTAAAGGAACATGAGCAAATTTTTCTTTAGAGTTGACTATCTGATTGCAATTCTACACATTCCATATGTAAATTCATAGGTAATGTATTTATGTTGACTGATAACGGAGTTGCAAACATACCAAAAAATTGATTATTTTTCTGCAGTCTTGAAACCTGTTCTCAAATTCCTTCATCAAAACAAAAAGCAAGGCTGCATGTTTTTGACTGTTCACGGGACTGTGCTTAGCCGAAGTGTCAAAACGTATGAAATTATTTGCCATAACGTGAGTTAGCGCTGCGCTGTGCCCTCCCCGTGGCTGCAGCTCAGACAGTGCTCGGTGCTGAGGGACGGGTGCAGGCCCGGGGCCGGGCTGCCATGGCGGCTCAGCAGCAGGGGCAGGCCGCGGTACGAGCTGTGCTGGGCCACGTGCAGCCTGTGGGCTGCGGTTTGGACACCTGTCCAGAACAAACCTGGCCTGAACACTGGGTGTGGCTATCTGGGTTGTCCAGTTCAGCTGTACTCCCAGTTATGCCTGTTGCACCCCCTTGCCTTGCACCGTGCCTCAGTTTGTCACCAAGTCCGTGTCACGTAACAAAACTGCCTAGAGGAGCACAGGGCGCAGGCAGCACGCTGCACGCCCATGGAGCCTTGCACTGGATAGATTATTGCAGTATCCATTCATTATTAATTGTCATTAGCACTAAAGAGCCATGAAAGCTCTCAGCATCTTGTTTATTTCATGCAGCCCATACTGAGGACTCCTGTCTAGCTCTTGAGATAGTGGTGTTGTAAACAGAAGTTAGAAAGTAATGAGACCTCTGTTCACTGCTGTGTGCCACCGTTCAGAGGTGTCCACTGGATTCTGGATGAATAGGGCTTGCAAGGTTGAGGCTGAGGCTTCTTCATGGTTATTCTCCATGTGCTGCCGGCGAGTTCCCCAGCACGTACACCAATCCTGTTCTGCTCTGCTTTTGGGGTGTTTTGGGAGATGTGAGCATGCCATGGCCGTAGCTGCAGGATGCGTAATATTGGAGGGCTGCGTTCCTGGAGCGATGGAGCAGCGTTCATTTGGCGTGGGCTAGGTGCATTCATGTGGTTACACTTCTGCCCAGTTAGCCAGAGCCTGCGACAGGGGCTTGTGTTGGCTTTTGGGCACTCTGCTGGCTTTATGCAAGCTGTGAAGTGACAGGCTGTGCCTCTTCCAGGCTGAAGGTGGGTGAGCTTGTCCTAGCAAACAACTCTTTAAAAAATTTAATAAGTTGATGCCCAAGCAGCCCTGTGAGCTAGAAGGCCACAGGGTTTTTCATCCCTTCATGCCACCCTAGCTTGGGTGCATTGTGCAATGGAACCTCAGTCTGGTGCTCGTCAGCACAGAACCCTGCTGCCCGCACCCCGGTGCACCCCTGCACATAGCTCAGCTCTGCTGTGGTGGAGCAGGGCCACCCTGCGCACGCTGCCCTTGTCTTGCAAAACATAGAAGTGGTTGGTGGTGCCAGCTGAGTGCTAATGGAATGAGCAATGGAGTCATGTTTAAAGTTTACAAAGACCATGCATCCCATGGAGGGTTGATAATGCTGCAAGGAGAAATGGAGTAGGATTCTTTCTTCCAAGAAGGTCATGTCTGAATACTGGTGCAATGAAGGAACATGTCGTTATGGTGAAGTCTGATAAAACTGTGAAAAACTTTCTTGGGGAAGCAGGGCGGGCTCCATGCACAGTGAGCGAGCACCCTGACCTCCCGAGCAGGGCTGTGCCAGCTGGGTGCTGAGCAGCTTACGGGGAGCCCTGAGGTGTTACTTCAGCAGCAGGTATCAAAAATAATTGGATGCATTTTATGTAGCAGTATGTATTTATATGTGACTTGCTTCTCGCCCCAGGGCGAGGAGAAGCACGCGGCCGTTCTGTGGTCAGGGCAGCAAACCCCATTTTGTTGTCTGTGCACTCAGCTGTGCCATTGGCCTTTGTGCTATTCCAGTGTGTACCCAGGGGGCAGCGATGGTGTTTGGGGTTACTGCCGTTACTCTGAGATCCTAAAACATTAGCACCCAGCAATTAATATAATTACGTCATTAGTGTCACACCCCTGATGTTACCGTGTGTTGGAGTCAGACAATTGCAGCGTTGTGATTTCTTAGTTATGTAAAAGGCGATTAAGGCAATTAAGTGGGTGATTAAAGCTGCTCAGCCAGAGGTGCTGACTGATGCCATTACCGAGACGCCGGCGGGGTGCGGCAGCGGGACATGAGAAGGCTCCATATGTGGGGGGCTGGCAGCCCCACTTGCCCTTGTCCCCACACGGCCATGGGGATCTGCCCGTCAGGGTCAGGGAGAGGCGAGCACATGCAGCACCAATGACATGGTTAAATAAAAAGCCTCAATGTTCCCTTTGAAATGAGCATTATTGGCTTTATTTAATTAAATATGGATTTACACTATAAATATTGGAGCTCATAGAGCCCATATTTCAATTAATGGATCATTTATATGTCATGCTCGCTTTGTAATTACTGGAATGTGAAAATACAATGAATTGAAATGATTTCTTCTCCTCTTCAAATAAATCCAAGCAAGGCTGGGCCGGATGGAAGCTGTTTCCCTGCCCAGAAGCGTGTAGGCACGTTGTGCCTGCAGGACTGCCACGTGCTTGGGCCGGGGGGCCTGGGGCAGGCAGCAGTGCTCAGCAGGACAGCAGCTCTGGCCGGGTTTCCAGCTCCATTGCATGGGGCTCTGTGGCCTGAGATGTGTGTGCTGGCAGTGCTTGAGCCGTGGGGTGAGGCTGGCTGTTGGGCTGACGAATGCGATGCACCGTGTGGTGCGGTGCTGCACTGTCATTTTGTTTCTGGTTGGGACCCCAAGGGAGCCTGTTGGCAGCTGTGGTGAGCTGTGCTGTCCTGTGCTGGTGGATTAGTAATGGCCAAGCATTGGAACGGGCTGCCCAGGGTGGTGGTGGAGGCCTTGGAGGTGTTCAGGAAACGTACAGATGTGGCATTTAAGGACGTGGTTCCGTTGGCGTGGTGGTGGTGGGTTGATGGTTAGACTTGACGATCTTAAAGGTCTTTTCAACCTTAATGGCTCTGTGGTTAAGAGTGGGTGGGGCATGGGCTGGATTGGGGTTTTAGCACCCAGAGTGCAACAAGCATAGAAATGCTTGTTTGTGCCTCTTGTGTTTGGAGCATTGCCCACACACATTTTAAGTCTCCTCCTTGTATTTGCAAGGATGTGGTATCCATTTTCCAGAGTGTACTCTATGTCAAGCGATTTTAAAAAGAATTATAAATAAATGCCAGGCTTCACATCAGACAAGCCCAGTGGTAGCTCGGGCTGGCAGGGACGCGGTGCAGGGAAGCTCGGCACAAGCGCCAGCCCTGCCCTGCACCACCTGCCCTCTGCCCCGCGGCCCTGCTCCGGCTCCGCGCCCGGCCCCGAGCCCGCCCTGCTATTTCCTGGCTGGCAGAGGCCGGATTGCCGCGCCGGCACCGCGTGCATAATTCCATCAGAAAATATCCAAGGGTGGAAATCATTGTTCTCCGAGCGAGCTGAGCTGGAGCCAGAGCAGAAATACTAAAGTCAGTTGTGCCTTTGAGCTGCCTATAACAGCGCCCTTTGGAGACCCATTTCATACAAAATTTGAAGCCTGTGTTTATTGCCCATTAAAGCAACCTTTATTTTATGGCAAATGTTGCAGTAATTGCCTTTTACGAAGAGCACTTTGTAACACACATGCACTGTTGAAAGAAAACCACTCTGGTATTGTCTATCGGGACTTAATGGCGCAATTAATTTTACTCCATCTGTTCCTGAGACTTTAAAGGAAAATGGATTTTTTTTTTGAGCGCACTTTAATGAAGAAGATAAAGCGGCCCGGCTGGTGTCCCACAGGCTCAGCGCAGTAAGTTCAGATTATTGCTCAGTCTGTCAGAATGGGCTGCTTCCCTCGGCAGCCGCCGCGGCGCGCGGCCCATGCTGGCCCCTCGCCGCGCCGTTCCCGATGACAAACTGCCAGCCGGCTCCCACAAAAGCGCGATTAAAATGTCAGCACAGGATGACGAAGGGGCCAGGAGGGTCCTCGGAGACAAACTGTGTTCAGTATGAGTTAATACTTCACTGCAGTGCGGGGCTGGGCTGCTGCTGTTCCAGGGAGGCGCGAGGCGGAGATGTACAATGGGCTGATGTGAAAATACAGATACACCGCGGCCTCAGCCAGAGCCGCTGGCGGGGAGCTGCTGGCACCCGCTTGTTTGTGCCGTCCGAGGGCCTTCCAGTGCCCCCTATTGCACCAGAAGCAGAGGACGTGGGCTTGGTCCCTTTGTGGGGAGGGAGCTGGGGCCAGGTGCATTGGGGTTGGGTGCATTGGGGTTACGTTGTAGGGCAGACACTGCCAAGGGGATGACGACAGGGGTTTGGGGGCAGAACGTGTGGCCCAATGGATTGGGAGCAATGCAGCACACAGCTGGCAGCCGCCCAGGGCAGGCCTCAGAGGAGAAGCTGACGTGTGCATGAGCAGATTGTGTGCACGTTAGACCTACACTACATTGGGCTGAGTGTTGCCGTGTGCTCCGCCATATTTAACCCATGTCTCCCTTTAGCCCAGGATGCAGCTGCCTGTGATCGATGTGAAAGCACGCTCGCGTGGCCTCAGCCCCCATCTGTCTGCTGACCTGCGAGGGGCAGGACCCCCTTGGTCGCTGCAGCCCTGAGAGCCTCCTGAGCCATTTCGGGGCTGTGAGCCTGCCCAGAGCTGCTAATGAGGAAAGGAGACTGAGCACCGGCGTCCTGCTGGGAGCGAGCTGTGCTCCTCTGGCAGCAGGTGGGAGCCCTGTGCTGTCCCTAATGGTCATTAGCCAACAATGAACAGCACAAATGCAGGGTCACCCCTCCCACTGGCAGGGCAGCAGTTGCAGGATTTAAAGCCCCTAGGAGAGGAAGGAGTGGCACGGTCAGTACCTGCAGCTCAGGATGTGACCCACGCGGTTCTACGTGATCGCTGGGGGAGGGAGAGCTGGGGATTGCTAGAGCAAGTTGAATTCAAAATATACTGCACACTCAAATTAAATGCAATCAGAGACATTCACTGATATCATAATGGCTCTTGAATAATCAGCACAAGACACAGCACTGGGCTGTTGACTGCGTACAGCAAGATCCAGCAAGGCAGCAATTGCAGTGGGCTGCATTTGGCAAGGGGCGTTTTTCACTTGCAATGCCATGTGCTGATTCCTAGCTAAGATTTAACGCAAAGGATGTAAAACAGGAAGCTCTTACATTTCCCCTTAAATTTGCTTCCCTTTTATTGTTCATCTCCAGTTAAAAAAGGCATGGCTGCTGGGGCTCCGGAGCTCCATGTGGGTTCACCTCCAACCTGCTCATCCTCCAGGCTGCCTGCATCCCTCTGCTCCCACCCCAGCACTTTGGGGGCTGATCCTCCTGCACCCATTGAACCGGAGCAGCTCTCCCCGAGCCACTGCTTTGCTTGGGTTGCTCCTTGGAAACAACAGTTTTGCTTTTCTCTCCTTCCTGTGCTCCACACTACGCTATTGCACCTTGCCCCACTACACTGGTCTTCCATTTTTGCTTGGTCATTCCCAGCTTGTGTGAACTCCGACTTTGCTGCTGGTTCGTTTCAGGGGGTCGGACTCGCCTCAGCTCCTAGTGCAGTTTGCCCTGCCTGGAGCTGGAGCGTGGGCAGGGAAACACCGTGCTCAGATGGGCTGCACGGGGCTGTTGGTGCCGCAGCCAGCAAGTGCTGCTTGCTGCAAAGCATTTTGTGGGGCTTTCTTCAAAGGATTTGTTTGAAACTAAATTGCATTGTATCGGATTAGGGCTCCATAAGTTTACTATTTGCAGTATAGCATACATCTGCTCCCGCAGTAATCTCTCCTTGGATGGGATGCACATTTATTCCGTGAGCTGCTTCAACAGGAAAATAAATGTGCCCATATCAGTGTGTTATTGAGGGAGTAAAGGGCTGCAGCTGGTCCCAGGCTCGTTCAGCAAACCTGTGCTGTGACTTATGGCTCCGCTCGCACGCCGCTGGATCCTTGGCGGGTTTGTGGGGAGGTGCGGGCAGTGACAGGTTCCTGGCTAACACTTGGTGCCTCCCAACCCATGGGGAATCCCCCACTGAATGGAGCACTGTGTGGGCTTTTCAGGGCTGGGGAGAAGGGGAAGGAAGAGTTTGCCTTTGCATTCTGCATAGCTCGCCTGGCGTGGGCGTGCAAACCACAGGAGGTTTGCGCTGGTGTTTTCCCAGCTCATTGCCCAGAGCCTGAGAAGCGATCCCTGAGTGTCAGGTGGCACGAAGGCCGCCTTCCATGGGAAGCAGCAGCCAGCCCGCTCCTCTATGCGGCCGGCTCTAGTTTATCCATTCAGTGTTGCTTACACAGGAACGACAGCGACTGCCTCACGTTACCTGTTTGGGCTCGGATGGCATCGCTCTGACACTGAGCTGCATTTCGGGGACAGCCCGTATCTGGGCTGAGGGACCTTTCAGAGCTGCTAGGGCGGCAGGGTCATTTTTCCCGTCAGTGGAGTTTTGATCCGTTTCCAAATGCATTTCCCTTTCACTGGGGAGAATCAGACGCCGAGATGACTTGTCTTGGCAGCCCCAGCAGGGAGAGTCCTGCGTTCTGTTGGATGTGGCCAAAAGGCAGCCAGAGGTTGGGGGATGGCTTCCAGTGGGTGGTGAAGCTCTGTGCTGACAGCCCTGAGGGGATAGGAGATTCGATAGAGTATGGAGAGGCTGGAGTTGGGTGCTCTGCCTGGTTTTGGGGAGGTTGAGCCACATGCATCATCATGCTTGGAATCATGGGGAGTGGAGTCTCCTTGTTCTGTGTTTTAAATGGAAACTTGGCCTTAGGAGTTGGGGGTTCCAGAGCCTTGAAGAAGTGCTGCTGCCATAGAAGTTGCCAGGGCAGTCCTGCAGGGAGCTGCAGCTCTTTGAGGCGCTGTCAAAGCAGCAATAAGGTCTGAAGATGCACTTTGCAATGGTTCAACTCACTGGAAGACAATCCAAAATAAATCCAAACGAAGAGCTCAGGGCATTCCTGCTTGTTTGCTGACCCCCAGGTGTAACCTGGTGCATGGGACACCATGAAGGCGGCTTGTTTCCTCCCTTCTGTGTGCAGGAGTGTTACTGAGAACTCAATTTCTTGAAGGCCATGGCACTGCACACTGCAGGAGAGCAGATGTGAGCAGGAACCAACCCAAACCATATGGACATTGCGAAGGAATTCGGTTAGATTTCAGTGAAGGCTTAAAATGTTTTTTCCGGTTTCAAAGCAAACAAATCCTTCCCCCCTGCTGTGAAGTGCTCAGGTGGCTGCAGCACCTGCACGCTCCCAAGGAGCCCCAGCATTGCTGTGAGCAATGGGAAATGCAGCCCCAGGATTCCACCACATCTGGGGGGAAGGAGATACGGAAACTACGAGGAGGCTTCTTCTGTGCATGGCAGTGTGCTCAAAGTACCACTCTGACCTACAGGTAATGTGTAGCAGCCTTTGAAGGCAGTTCATGGAGATCTACCATTGAGCTTGCCCTGGTCTATTAGATCAGCGAGGAGACAAATGGTGTTTTTGTGACACGGGGCTGGCAGCAGCCTGGGGTGGGAGTGAGGATGCGAGTTCTGCCCAGCCCTGCACAGCAGCCAGGTGGTGCCCTGAGGCCTGGGGGCTTTGCCCTCTCTTTGATTTCTTGCAGTCCTTCCCTGGTGCCAGCGCTCCTCAGTCGCTGCTCAGTTCCACTGTTGGGTCACAGTGAGCCAAACCAGACCTGAACACCCAGAATACCACTCCTGATCTGAATTCCTACTTTTTCCAGTAGTTGAATCTTTGTGTTGGATTCAGCAGCAGCTCCCAGATTTCAGAGCCACCAAAGCTTTGCAGTGCTCTGAATCTGGAGTTGAATTTTTTGGCACCATCTGCTATGAGTGAGATTCCCAGACCTGGCCAGGGCCCCGTCCCCGGTGGCAATGACAGCAGTGGGCAGGGGCTGGGCTGCCCTGTAGACGCCTATGGCCTTACAGAACTCTTGTGCCAGAGCCCTGAGCCCTGTCACTGTCACTGGGGACTGTCCCCACCGCCTCTGGCAGCTGCCATGCTCCTGTAAATCCCCAGGGGGAGCGAGCAGGGCCCTGCATGCTGAGCTCCTCTGCCCAGGGCAGGCACAGGGACCTTTGAAGGCAGCCTGGTAGGAAAAGGCAATGGAGGGAAGGCCAAAAAAAAAAAAAAATCCAATAAATTCCACAATCCATACCATCTTAAAAACTTCCAGTGATTCAGGCTTTTGTTGAAAATTCCACCTCTTGATCTTTGAAACCACAGCTAATGATGGAAAAGAAAAATCCAAAACCACAGCCCTCTACAGAGTTTTATATGTTCTATAATAAAACAACTTTCCCATGACTTCCATAATAACGATAATAAAAAGCCCAGCAAGGCCAACTTTTGTTGCCGGAGTGTTCTGCTCTAATAGGCAGCAGCTGAAGCAGGTTCAGAAGGGCAGGAGCTCGGGGCGGGCGCGAGGAGTTAACTTCTTCACACCCCGCAGCACGCCCGGCCCGCAGCAACGCTGCCTGGTGGAGTTGGGAGAATTCCTGCAAATGAACTTTGCAAAGAATTATGCAGGGCTTGGCATGGCGGCGTTGCGCGCTCGCCTGTTCTCAATCACTCACTGGAACTTATTTTGTAGTTAACCTCCATAAAGGACTGTACAACCGAGCAAAGGCCTGTCACACACACATTATTTAGAAGCCCTTATTATTATTTTATTGCCAGTCCTTGACAGCTGAGGAAAAGCCAAGCGCTTTAATCTTTCTTTCCCTTTAGTTTACAGTGTAAGAGCTGCATGTAAGATGGATTTGATTAATATGTAACAGAGATGCAATTCTCTGTAAAATGTGCTGTACTTTAGAACCCTGGAAAACAAACTGCATCACAATGGCTTAAATCTCAGTCCATTGTATTATATAGACATCATAAATAATAGAGAGCAGGCAGATATTGCTGCAGGCTTCATCTACATAACACATCTGAGCTCTCTATAATGTGTTCAACTTGTCACTTTTAGTACAGAAGAGAGGCAATAAAGCTAACAGCTGACTAAACCACATCAGCCTTGCTTCCACTTCCAGGGTGGTGAATGCTCATTAAGCAATCTTAGCTGTGACTTTTAAAATCCATAACTCTTACAAATGTAAAAAAGTTGCCACAAAAGATTAAGCGCAAAATATATGTCAAAGCATTAATTTTCCGTGCGCGGATTCCAACCACCGCAAAACCTCAAATATTTCTCTCTTTTGTTTTATATATGCTTTTGGTTAAAACAGACCTTAATAAAAAATGTTTGTTTCCATCTGGGGTAGCGAATGGCTCTGCGATTGCAGCGAGTGAAGGATGCAGTGCTTCGTGCGTGGAGCAGCTCCTGCACCCGCCAGGGTTCTCCTTTGGTGTGGATGTGTCAGCTGGGATGCTGAGCGCACGTGGGGCTCGGCCGGGACGGAGGTGGCCGTGGGGCCTAGTGGAGTACAGCCTGCAGTAGGGATGGGTGAACAAACACAGAGAGAAGTCCCCGTGTGTGGCTGCAGCAGGGCTGTGGGGTCCCTGCTGGTGCCCTAGCAGCAGCTGGGGCTGCAGAAGGATTTTCTAGCACCAGGAAAACAGGAAAGCCCTCAGACAAGGTCAGGCCCTCTGGGGTTTGTTGCAGTTTTGCGGTGAGAGCCCCGTGGCTCAGGCTCGTAGGGCAGCCCTGCCCTCAGCCCCGGCGTAGGGAGGGTTTATCGTGCGTGTAATCTCTGGGAAAGCTGAGGCTTAGAGTGCAGAGTAAGTAATATATAGGCTTGGCTTCAGCTTTCTGCACAAAAGAATTCTGTCTTGTGACGAGAAAAATTTTCTTTTAATTATGGAGGAAATATTTCAAAGGCAAAAAATGCAAGTTGGAAGGCCTAATTCCCCCTTGTGCTGGGGGCGGGTGCCGAGCTGTCCTGTTGGAGCCTTTGTTTTTGTAGTGCTGAGACAAAGCCCAGATTTAGGGTGGGAAAGACCTGAAAGGGACCCCCTTACCTCCCATGTCCCATCAGACACAAAAATGTTTTCTGCCATGAAGTGAGCAGTGCCCACTGCATCGCAACGGCCCGCTCCTGGTCCTGCATCATACACAGGGTGCTGGCCCACCGGAACCCTCTCAAACAGAGGGCACGGCGTGGAGCAGGCAGCTCGGTGCTGTATTAACGCCCGCTGCTCTCCACATCGTGCGATTTCCATGTCTTATCCTTTACATCTTAAAGCAAAACATTAGTACCTGAGGCTGATTATTCTCGAATTCTTCAAGAGTGCTGTAGCCCCCTCCTCCCCCCTAATGGCACCTGGGACTCTCAGAGGGTGTGATGCTGTCACAGAGAAAGTCTTTAAGAATCTTTCACTCCAGGCTGACATCCCCACAGGATGCATTTGAGCAGTTACAGAAGCTTTTCGTTCCCGGGGGGGTTATTAAATGTCTGCCTCACGTACGGGCCAATATTCACAGCGTTCATTTCAGATTTAAATCGGTTTTAAAGTTCTGTGTGAGGTGGTAGAGAAGCGGCGATGTTATTTAGAGGCTGTGGTCGTGGGAGTGGAGCTGGGAGCGATGTGACAACCAGGAGCCCCGGAGGGAGCAGAGGTGAGGAGAGGGGAAGGACTGTCCCAACAGTGTCATTCTGCTTCCGAGGTAGTGGATGAAAATGCCTTTACATTTGGGCAGAGTGCTGGAGAAGCCTGAGATAAAAGACACCATCTTCTTTCGGCAGAGGGAAGTCCACTCTTTTATAGGCATGTGGGTAGAACCTTGGGGTTTTTGTTTCTTTCCACGGTGTACGTGCATACCATGCTGCTGTGGGTGCCAAGAAGGGTTGGCTTGTTAGCCTGAGAGAAACTAGACTAGAAAAATAAAAAGGAGATCGAGGAGGTGGATGTAAAACTAGAAAATATAAAACCAGTGTGCTCTTCGGTGAAAGAAGGTGTTCATTCAGATTCTCCAGTTTCCTCAGGATACGTCTGTATTTCGGTGTCTTGCCATATGCTGCAATGACAGCGAAGTTTACCCTTAATATTTTTCAAGGCACTTCGATGTTAAAATGATAGATAGACTTCACACATGCTCTCAACACGTCGCGTTGGTGCGAACGCGGAGGATATAGAGGCTGAGCGAGTCTGTTAGTCCTTTTTTTTCCTCTTTGCTCCGTGCCTGCATTCTTCTCTTTGCCATCCTTTGTGTCCCAGCATAGCAGCAAGCGGTGACGCTATGAAACGTGGGTGTTCCGCTCAGCTGCGTGCTTGTTTTCTGCTTTTCCAGTGTTCACAGCAGGGATGGGAGTTGAACTTGTCCCACGGCGATGCAGAGAGCAAAGCCTCCACCCAGACCTCTGCTCAGCGTCCTGGGAGCACGCTATGAGGGATGCACCGAGGGAAGGATGGAGCCTGATGGCTTTCCCATCCTTGGGGTCATTGATGTGTTAGGGTTGGCACAAGGTCGGTCTGACTGTAGCATCTAAATAGCGAGCCTGCAGGTCTGTGCTGGCTGAAAGGAGCTCCAAGGGGAAGCCAGGAGGGTTTTGGGGCTGGCTCACAGCTCGGCAGGAAGAACAGGATCAGCCTTGCTCATTGCACGCCTGATACCTGGCTTCCCCTCCTCTTTACTACTATTGATCTGAAAGAGAAAATGTTCTAGCAGTTCTGAACAGCTAATCAGTACCTTACAGTTCCCAGCTAGGCTCTCCCAGGCTGCAGCTTTTCCTTGTGCCACCTCCCAGCCCAGTGCTTGGAGTGGGGATGGAGCAGCTTCTGGGCATCCCCTGTACGCGGCGCTTCCATAGGCTCCTAGCAGAGCCCTTCTCACACCAGCCGGTGCAGGGAGCTGCCTGCAAATAAATAAAGCAGCTCACAAACAGCAGCAATGGGGGAGAAAATGGTGCGATAACATTTGCGAGTGAGTGATGTCGCTGGGGCGAGCAGGAGCCGACAGGAATCTTAGCTCAGCAGCAGCCACTGCGCTCTTTACAGTGCAGCCAGATGGCCTGGTGCAGCAGCAGCCTTTCAGAATTAATAACTGCTGCTCTGGAGGGAGAGGCTCGTTCAGGAGCCGTTTCGCATTTCGGCAGGAGCATTATTTTTTTTTCCGTGTGCTTTCCGGCCACTTTGCTCCGGGTGAGATGTCAGCCACACTCAAAGGGGGTTTCAAAAAATGGAGAAATGCTCTGTCTTGCTTTGCACTTTCTTCCTTTCCCCCACTCTCACTCTGTGCTGCCTTCCCTGTGCCTTTGGCTCTTAGCATTGCAGCTTTTAATCTAGAAATTATGGTAACTTGTATGTGCATTTTGAGAGTATATCATTGCTGCAGTTAATTAACAGTTATTAGCGTTAGCGTACTGTGCTGTATTATATGTCACAAATCATCGAGTCTCCCTGTGCAGTTACAGCAATTAAGAACTCCATCACACCTTCTGTATAGTCATTTGGTTCTCTTCCAGGTCTTTTCAAAACTGGAAATTGCTAATCAAATCATTTCTGCTCTGTGCCTCGGTATCGTTTATTCCATTCCTAATGATGTGCGACTTTTTTTTCTTTGGCCGTTAACAGAGGCATCCATGCGTCTAACCCATTTCACACCACCGTCATGCTTTAGAGAGGCGATAATGAACTTGCAGGAGGAAGTGGAGGCTTTGGTGGCTCTTCCCCCCCCCTTCGTCTGCATCGTCGTCTTTTTTTCATTTTTTTCATTTTTTTTTTTTTAAGGCAATGTCTTTCCTGCTGTTGGGTGATTGAATTTTGAAACTGTAAAACGCATTGACAGACTTACAAACCCGACTTGCCAGAGATGCAGCTATCACAGTTTAGCTTCAATTCAGAGCTCAGTGAGATTCCTGCCCGATCAATTTGTCATCCCTCTAAATGGAAACTAATTACTTCCCAGGGAAAGATTGCAGGCAAATATCACCCTTTGCATCAGCAGCCTTCTGCAGTGAGGTGGATGCAAAGTCCGAAGGGTTTTAGCTAACAGAGGACAGCACACACCGCTTCATGTCTCATCCCTTCCCTTAGCCCTGTCAGGGAGAGTTTATTTTGTTCATGCTCTCAGTGAAATTGCCTTTGCATTTGCAAGGGTCGTATGTCAAGGGCATATTTCCATTTTCAGGTCAGCTGCATGTGAGCATCACAATCCTGACAAGGACGTCTGATACCATCCCAATACTGAGGCTTTCATCCAGAGACCAATGATTGTGTACATGCCGAAGCCCCAAGAACTCCCCGGTGTGTTTCTGTGGCTGCTGCGGGCGGGAGGAGCCCAGTCCAGAGGCAGCAGTGGGTGCAGGATGCACCCATGGGTGCGTGGGCCCCTCCTCATGGGATCCCCCTGGAGGCTGCTGGGCCACCTGGCCCCAGCCTGCTCACTCTGCTGCTTCTGGCCCCCCAAATATTGCCATAATTTCAGCAGACATCACCAGTGATGTTCAGCCTGAGCTGCAATGAAGTCTTAGATATGTCTTAGTGATCATTCCAGTTACTTTGCCACTCTCCTGAAGCATGTTGGCTCTTCCATTCATTGCTGCAATATGGGTGAAATTTGAGTCAGACTCAACTGCTAGTTTCCTCCCCCGGTTAATTCTGTGATGAGTGAGATGTTGCAGCCTTGAGGTGGGTGCAGGTCATGGGTGCTGGAACCCCCAGCTGCCCAGGGCTGCCCGTTGGCATGCTTGCTGCTGGTCGTTTTTACTTCTGAAGTGGAACAACGTGAAGGTCCAGAGCCTTGTCAGGTTTTCACTTTTTTTTCTTCCTAATGAGCCATAACAACAGAGAAGGAAACTTGGTGTTGGGTCTTTTTTTTGTTGTTTCTATCAACAATAGAAACCATTAAAGACTCAATTTAAGACTAAAGTAAGGTATAAATTGAAAGCAGTTCATTGAAACAGAGCTCTCAATGGACATTTGTGTTCCAGTTTGAGTGGCTTTGGTCAAGCTGGGGTCTGGAGGGAACACGCTTCCCCTGAACCACGACCAGCAACTCGTCAGAAAATGGGCCTGTACCCGCTGCCTAACAGTGAGCTACTCGCCAGAAACTCCAGCTTACTAAAAGAGCTTAAAAAGCAACAGCTTCCCTGCCCCGTGCCGCAGGCCGGGCAGTCCCGTAGGGCCTGGCTTCGCTTGCTGTTTACAACCTGAACCACCTGTGGCATTTGGGTTGCTAAAATTGGAAGGAGCTTCAGAGAGGATGCTGTCAGTGCGTGGAGCAGCTGTGTGGAGCACCTCTTGTAGCTCAGCTATTTCTGCAGACGCTGGGAATTTGGGGCACCTGGTGTGACCTGACTGAAATGTGGGCTCGCTGCAGCCAGCTGGGTCGCTGGGCCTGCCTGCCTGTGGAGGTGTGCAGCCAGCTTCGCTGCAGCACTGCCTGGGGTTGGTTCCTTCTCACCATTTCATGGCGCCTTTTACAAAAACAAAGACATATATTACATACTAAATCTGCTTGGTGTGGATGTTGTCGTGGTTTGACTTAGGCCTTAACCCCCTCAGACCCGTCAGGCGCTCTGTGCAGCCCAGCCCAGAAGCTGTCCACAGAGGGCAGGGTATGGCCAGGATTGTGCCAGCTGGCAAGAGCACCCCTGTTGTTGGTCATTTACAGTATAGTAATACTATATACAGATGGGCTTCAGGTGTCATTACTAAAGACATAAAAAGAATTAGTTAATGTCCAAAAATACTTGCAAAGGTAATGGAGAAAATGAGACAGCATGAGAAAGATCAACTGTTTTCCCCATTTTCTCATAGTGAGATTGGGTCTTAGGTGGATTTAATAATACACCAGGAATCTGCAGAAGGCTGTTCCGTAGCTGTGTTCTGGTGGTTAACCCCAAACATCATTCTTCTTGCGATGCAGTGAAGTAATGTCCGGCGTGGACGCTGCTGACGGCACGGGGCCCTGCTCAGACAGCGGCTGGCAGCAGCACTGGGGCCGTTCTGCCCCGGCACCCTGTAACTCAGCCCTCCTTCAGAGAAGGTCTCCACATTGTTGTTTTTTTCTTAAAGACAAAGAAAACATCTGGTAATTTGAGAATCGGTCTTTGTGAGAGAGAGGCAGGAGCGGCTCCCTCGCGAGCTGCGGTATCACTGCTATCTGTTTAGATACCATTAACTGCTCCTTTGAAGGCAGCGGATGAAGTTGCCAACAACAATTAAGAAACAATTTTTTGGAAAGTGTTAGGTTTCCCAGGCCCTTCTCAGATCAGGAAATGAGATTAAAACCGGAGCTGAGGAGCTGCTGTGCTGGTGCGGACGCAGCCATGCGCAGGCCCTGGAGCAGCGCGGCCTGACAGCGAGCATCCCCGCACGTATTTTCTGCCTCAGTGGTTCCTCTCAGTGGGATAGTCAGTCTCTGCCTCTCTGTTTGACGTTTTTGCTAATAATTACTTGAAAAATCATCCACTTCTATTTAAAAATTGCTACATGGGGTAGGAGTCCGTCTTTGCACGGTGACAGCAAGAGGCCGATGAGGTACCGGGTGTTCAGCCGCATGGAGCCGACTTCATAAAGCATTGCCCAGGGTGCACTGCAGGACGACTTGAAATAATTAGCCTCTGGAGGCTGGAAACCTGTGCTGTAAATCCCAGAGCTCAGAGTGAGGAGAGTTTTTTATCACTGTCCTTGACAGAAAAATTGTAACATCACGGCTTCCTCTCTCTTTGACATAATAAACGTACGGCGGTGCTTTCCAGAATCCTGTACCTACACCTCTGTTTGCCTTTCCTCTTTCACACTCTTTTTCCAGAGGTTAGCACCGAGCAGGAGAATGCTTCCCTCCTGCTTTAGGCCACAGCGTGGATCGGTAACAGCTTCCTTGTGTCCAGTGCCTCCAAACAAGGCAAATTCCACTGATGCAATCGCTGCGTGCAGAAATAAACCACACCGATGTGACACTCGCACTGCTGGTGGGGACGTGGGCACCGGGACGGGCACTGATGTGTGTGCAGGGCTGGGCCAGCACGGACCTCTGGGTGCTGAACTCAGAGCAGAACGAGGCCGTGCCCACACTGGGGTGAGTTGCTGTGTGTGTCAGGAGCGTAGATGATAATGAACAGATGCCTTGTACGTACTACACAATAAGCCACTTGAAGTTGTCACCAGTTGTTTATAGATGTTATTAATATTAATAATTTACCACTCATTTCCATAGGAAACCACATTAGGCTTGTCTACACCGCAGGCAGGAGCAGGGAGCCGTGGCTGCGTGCCCAAGCCAACACGTCCTGTGCAGAGAAGGCCGCTTTGTTCGCGGGCTGAGCCGTGCGGGCGGCCGGGACTGCGTGTCCGTGTGTAGCACGGTGACCTGGGGACTGGGCCAGTCCCTCTTCCATGGGCTGTTGTAAATGTGCAGAGTTGAGCTCAACATGGGGCAGATGTTGGATGGCGAAGGTGCTCATCAAACATGGGAGAGGAGGCTCCAAGCTCTGGGACCTTCCCTTTGCGAAGGATTTTAAAGGCACCAGGTTCATTTTAGGGAACTAGGAAAAAAATGAACCAGAAGAATTTGTCTGGCTCTGGAAACCTGAAGTTTACTGTTTTCCACATCAGACAAAGGTAAGGTCTTGGTGTTCTGCACACACAGAAGGCAGGAGTTTAAATCAAAAGGGGAGTTTTGTGAAAGCTCTTAGCATCAGCCTGCACCTTCTCCCAAGGAATAACGTCAATATGCCTGCAGAATGTAGATCAGTAATGTCTACAGAAGGTGCAGGCCAGCCCTGAACACGTTTAACATGAAACCCTGTGAAATGTTCCTTCCTGTCCCCTGCTTGCACCTTTGGTGACGCAGTGACAGGCACAGCCTGACGGAGCTGCCATGTGTCACACCAAGTCCTTTTGCCACAACCTTGAGCCCGAAATGGAGGGTCCCCAACCTGACCTGCCAGTGCCTGCTGTGCTGGAGGCCCCTCCTCAATGATCGCTGCACTTGAGCCCAATTTTGTGTGGTTTCCTATCCACCGTGCTCTGCTGAGGCTGGGTACAATTATCAGTATTTATTCCCAGAAGCCCGGGAAGCTTTTTTGTCGAAAGACAAAGCAACAAAAGTTCCGCGGTATGCAAAATACAGACCTTTGTATTGTGAGTGAAATATTTAGATAGGAATCATTACTGAGTCCTTTTACAGCAACCTTGCCAGAGAAAGAGAGAGAGAGGGTTGGGAAAGAAAACACAAAGGAGGTAATAATATCTGATTAGCCAAGCAGCTGGAGAACTGATGGGGAATTGTGAAGCCTATCAAGGCGTCGTGACTTTCCGTGAGTGACATTCTGCAGCAGGCATCGGCTACCAGCCGAGGAACCGCGCTCGAGTATTACCCTTAGGACTTGTCTTTTATTGGTAACCTTGCAATATCCTTTGCTGGAGTTGTGTGTTTCTGAGAATTTGGTGGCTTGTCTACAAGGCCTAATTGACAGCTCTCATCACGGTACCAGCTGGGTCAGCCCCGTCCCCAGCGCGCTGCCGGGAAGTCGATGGTCCTACAGGGTGGATGGATGGTTTGCAGCTGTCCTCTGTCATACTGTGTCTTTTCAAGGCTGAGACTGCTGCGATGACCTGAATGTATGCCTTCTGTGAATTAGCTGAGTAGCGTTGGTTTTTTTTAATGCAGCACCCAATTTAAAATGATGCCTGTGATACGTGGGGTCTTCTCATTTACACCAGCAATGCCACCACTCTGGGGTAATCACAACTGAATGCAGTATGCTGGAGAGGACTCGATCCCATCATTTTACAGTATTTTTTGTCAAGATATAATCAGAAGTGATAGGTCTGAACTGCTCTGGGTTTGTCATTGGAGGAGGCTGGAAGGAGACTTGGCCATACTTTATCAGCTCAGGTTTTAATACCATGGTCCAGTATTCTAATGTTGGCAGACATCTTTTTTTTCCCCCTTTTGAGGTTTAATTTGGATGTCAGGATTTGTTTTTGTGTTCCCTAGAGCATGGGGTGACCATATGTGGTCAGGATGCCTTACAGAGTCTAATTCTTTCCCAATGGCACTATTTCCCCTGACTTGAGCAGGGACAAGGTGACACTGATTTGCCAAGACCATAGGTCAGCAAAGATGTTATCCACATCAATTTGCACGTTAACCTTCATAGTGCTGTGCTCCTTCTTCAAAAACAGTTCCTCATTGGACTAATAAAGCCATAATTTTTATCAGATTTGAACACAGCTGAATTTTGCAATAAAGCAGCTCTTTCAAGAGAGGAAAATCAGAGAACTGTTCTTACTGTGCATCTTTGGACCTGGAAATGTTAACGTGAACTTGATGTGCTGGCAGTCAGATTGTATTTTACCTCTTCACTTATTTTCATTTCTAAAATCTGTGAAACATCCAAGATTTATAGTCCCTAATTTCACACTTGCAGGTAGGATTTAGTTATAGAGCACAATATACGTGAGCTGTAAGAAATAGGACTCCAGCTTCCTGGGGCTGCAGGAATTGGCTATACCAACTTAATCTGAGTCTACCTCCCACAGAGAGGATGCAGGAAGGAAATGAAAAGTATATGTAAAGTTTTGTGTATTTATTACTTCTTAAAAATATTTTTCATGGGTAAAATCTGTCTTTAATGACACATTCAGACTGCGGTGCTGAGAAGTATTGCATAGCTAATGCATTGTTTTCTTTTTGTTTATTCTGCAGAAATGACGGAATTCCATTTTTTAGTAAAATTACCAGTGCTCCTTTATTATTCACAGGTCTTAAAACGCATGACAGGCTGAACTGCAGAGCCCTCGGTGGTTTTAATACCAGCTCCTTTGCGAAGCTAAACTGGTTTTCCAGCCCACTACTTGGTGGGCCACAGGGGTTTTAGTGTGGTGTAATACATATTTAAAGCTTCTTATGGATGGCTACGTCTGCAAATAAACTCAGAAAGTAGAGGAGGAGATATATAGTGCTGAGTGGGGCTGAGCAGGAGGAGATCATCGTGGGAGAGACCTGAACAAGGGTGAAGGTTCCACCCAGGAGGTGCTGACACTGCGTAGGACAGACACAGGCAGTTCCTAAAGGATCGTGGAGTTAAGAATCCAGCCATCACTACAAGCAAAGAAACTCCTGGCTCTCGTTTCCTTTCTGCTAACAGCAAAGATAGAAAGCACCAGGTAGTTAAAGCACTGTGTGTATTTAATTCACACGTAGCATTAGGGTTTAATTTGTTTACTCTTTTTTTTTTTCCTCCTGTGAATGCTTTTAGGAAATCAGCGCAGTGCATTAGCCAGGATTCAGGAAGGCAATGAATGTTTTAGTGTGTGTGATATGCAGCTCTAACACAGGGACTGCCTTTTTATTTTAGGCATCAAGGATCTAAGTTCATAACTAAGGCTCTTAGGTGATGCAGTAGTAACAAAAAACAGTATTGATATTTCCCAATGACGGGTTTTATGAGGAAATTTATAGGCGTACGGTCTGTGCAGGGATGGCATAAAGGAGGCTTGGTTTGCAGCAGGCTCTGCAGGTGATCTCCCTGCCACTCTCAGACACCACAGCCCTCTGAGCCCGTGTGACTTCAGGATTTGCCCTGAAGAAAGGAGATCAGACTCTGACATTGCGTGATTTAAGTTCCCATACTGTGTTCACTAAAATAAGTTGGTGGATGAAACGTCTCCAAGAAACACAAGCTTGCCTCCTGCCATGGCCCGGCTCTGCCCGCAGCGCGTGCCCTTCCAACGCCCGTCGTATTTCTTATGCACTATATTTATATTTCTTTCAAAACTAGGGCAATAAAAATGATCTGGTGAAATTTACAGCTTTTGACAGATACTGCCATACGGGAGCATGCAGCTGAAACTTTCTGAGAATATTCACACATGCATACATTTGAACATGGCTTTGTAACACACAGTGCCTTGACTAGTGCACAGTGATACCAGCCAGGCTCTCTCCAGTGCTGCGTGATGTGGCCGTTAGCCATCGGGGCACAAATACTTCAAACACTCAGTGTCATTTGGTCTTCAGTAGGATGTCAGGAGGAGTGCAGCTCCGTCGCTGTTAGCTCTGTTGCCGTGTCTGCCTGGTGCCTGAGCTGGTACCCACTGCGCTCATCTCACCGGTTCCTGGGTGATGCTGAGCTTTGCTCATTTCCCATGAATCCAGGAGCACAAAGCAGTGCTGGGGTGCTCGTTCTCCCCAGGGAGCCCAGCCACCCGTTGAGGCTGCTGGGTCCGTACCCTGGCCAAAAGCCGGGTGCCTTAGCCTGGGAGCAGGGCTGCTGGGGCGATGCTTTCCCCCTGAGCAGATGCATGAAGGGCCAGAAGTGCTGTGCTGAGCACTTATCCCCCAGGCTCAGTTTGGCAGATGTGGGTAAATGGATCTGAACAGGACCTGCTAAGGAGTTGTCTGGTGTTCTGCAAAACACCAGTGTAATTCCAGATCTACTGCAGTGTCCCCTCAGAAGAGGGTGCTTTAATATTACAGCTTTTCACCCAGGTGTGATGCATTTGGTGTGTATAAAATACATATAGAAGTTTAGAACTGTATCTACAATCTATAGATGCACACAGACACGGACCTAACCCGGCACATCTTCGCTGTAGCCCGCTGGAAGCTGTTGAACTTCTGTAGAAAATCAGTCACAGCTCTGCAATTTCATGCTTTATTATTTGTGTTACATGTATGAGGGAAATTATAAGCCTTGTAATCCCTTTCTTAGTGTACAAAAAGCTCTAGATAACATTAAGATAGGGAAGTGGAACAAAGCAAGATGCTGAGATATGCTAGCAAAGCAGACCTGGCTGGGGCTGCACGCCTGGGTCTGGCCGTGCTGGTGGGATGGTGGCAGAGCGGGGGGCAGAGCGGGGGGTCTGGGCCACACGGTGCCCTGCAGCCGCCCCTCCCTCGCTGCTTCAGCTTGGCTTTCAGCTGCACATTGCTCAGCACATTGCATTTTGCCAGATTTATAAGACTTTTTTTGTCCTTAAATTCAACACGGGTGTTTCCAGTGCGTAGACCCAGAGAAGGATTTCAGCTGCAATTTTTTTTTAATGTTTAAAAGTTACCTCCATATCTATGGCAGTTGAATTCGTCTCCTCGAGCTCCACCTGTAATTGGCAACATTTTCCTTTGTATATAGACTTTTAAAAGCATTTAATCATAAAGCAATTTACTCTTTTCGTATTTCTCATTGTTTCTGACTTCTGTTCCTTGTGATGGTCGAAAGGCAAATGGGCGCTTCCTCCCATTAACCCCAGGTATGGGATGGAAGCAGGAAGCAGAAGAGCTGTTCTCAGATCTGTTGAATTGTCTCCCCAGAATCTTACAGGTGGCAGAGAGAAGGGAAAGAGATGTTACCTGATGGCTCTGCCCTTGGGGTGCAGCTGAGCAAGGCTACCAGGTGCACTCTGCAGGATTGTGCTGCTGTGCTCAGAGCAGTTTGATCTGCAAAGGCTGCTCAAAATGCACCTCGCTGGGATCCCAGAGATGGCTTCTGGGAAATTTGGAGGTCAAATTTGGAGCTTCAAGCATGCCAACAGTGCCATTTTACGGAGTCTGTTCACAATGGAGATGAGCAAGGATTGGCCTCTCAAGCCGCTGTGACTCCCTGACATCCCATCCAGTGCAGGGGAGGGGAGGTGGGAGTCACCAGGAATGAGGGGGCAGAATGGGATCAGGGTGTGACCAGGTCCCTGCCCGAGCTGCCGCAGGGTCGGTGCCTGGCAGAGAACCAGCGTGCCAGCGTTGGGGCTGCCCCATGCTGTGTGCTGGGAGGTGCAGTGCCCGCAGTGAGGTGTCCAGAGCCGCTGTTGCACATCTGCTTGGGCACAGGTTGGGGCTGTGTCAGGAGATCCCCGCGTGTTCTGTGCCATAGCTGAGCTGTGAGCAGCAGGCTGGGCCCAGGGCCTGAGCTGTACCTGGAACCAGAACCAGCCTGCAAAGGCAAAACCAAACAAACTGACCCAGAAAATTGCATTGTAACCACCTCCGTAGTCCTCTTCCAGAGCAGCATTGTTCTTTGCATTTGCTTTCAGTACTGCCAGCTGAAGAACTGTTTTTCTAGGTACTTGTGTCATAGTGAGCATGCAGATACCTCCTTACGGTAATTCCTTTCACCATCTTTTCCTTAAAGTAACCTTTCCGGGTTTTAGCCATGGATTTTTGGTACTGCTTTTGGATGAAATGTTTGGGACTGAAATAACTTTTTCTGAAAATGCTTTGACAGAGATAATAAATCAGCAGCAGCGTTTCGGCTTTTTGCCACTGCGAACAATTGCCAGGTACATCCTGAAGGCAGTTCCTTCCTCTCGTACTGTTCTAACATCATCATTAAAAAAAAATCTTGTCCTTTGTGCTTCCCCCCCCTCCGTACATGCACATCTCTTGTAGTGTGTTCATTTTTCAGTCTTGACTTTGTGCAAACACAATGTTGTGCTGCAAGCATTAAAAGGCAATTTAGTACTCAAAGGATTAAAAGCTCATGTTAAATTGAAGACTACACTTGGCATAAACATTAAAAATTGACAGAACACCCTACACATTAACTGCACCAGGGCTCCATAATTAGCATTTAAAAGTAAAACATCATTTCCTTACTGTTTCCTACTTACTCATTTATAATGCATTTATTATAGTACAGATGTGAGTATGAGGCTTTCCACTATTGTCAGTTAGCAAATACAAATACTCCCGTTGGAAACACGGGGGTGTGCAGGGACCTGGGGCAGGGGGTTTGTTACCCATGTCTCAGAAGCTCGATGGGTCCCAGCGAGCGACCTCGAGCTGGGTGTGATCCCAACGTGAGCGGCCGTGGGGAGCTGGGACGGAGCAGCGGGAGTGTGGGATGGGCTCTGCTCTCCATGGGTTGTGTTGGGCCTGGTGCCGTGCGGTGTGGGCAGGTGGATGCACGGCTTACCCTGTAAGATGGGGAGTTCGCTGCAGATCGAAATATCGAAATATGAATGCAAAAGGAGAAGAATGAGAGAACAAATCTCTCATTATTAGGGAAAGAGGGACAATCGAGTGTTAAAGGGGCAGTGCTTTTTAGGCTTTTTGGTTTGGATGAGATTGTGTTTTGTTCGTGCGTACTAATGCGGACCTTTCTTGTCATTAAAAATGGCAGGCAAGACGGCCACGTGCTGGTTCTGCTGGGTTCCGTAGACTTGTGCATCTGATTTACATCATGTGCGATGCCCGCACAGCCGTGCCATTGCCTGCACTGCCCCTGGCTCAGCATAGGACCCTCGAAACCCGCTGTCTGTCCTGTACCTCCAAAAGGTTTGCAGGACTTCTGCCCAACCTTTCCTTTCAGCAGTTTTGAAAGCCCATAGTTCTGGGCACACTGGGAGAATTTTAACTGAGCTGTTTAGATCTTCCTGGGCATCACTTGGTCACAACGTGCCAACAAAGTGTCAATGTTGGGCTCAGCATTGACACTTTGTTGGCACGTTGTGACCAAATGTCTCCAGGGATGGGCACCCACCACCTCAGGCAGTCAGTGCTGTGGTGCTGTGCTGTCCATGCGTTGGACCCGACCCCATCCCACTGCGCTGGGTGGACTTTCCTGGTGCTCAGAACGATGTGAAGGAAGCATCCGCTCTGCCCCTAGCAAAGCCCATCACTACTTACTCCAATCTTGCAACGCAGCAGCATACAGATAATCTTCAGAAAGCTGCACCATTACCTTTGCAGGCTCACTGGTGTGAAGAACGTCTTTCTTGTTCCCTGCTTGAAACTGCAAATGATATCCCGCGTGCTGCGGGGTCACCGCTGGCTGGGAGCCCGGCCCGTGTTGTGTTGGGCTCTGTGAAATGCAATTAGGAGCCCCTCCGCAGCCAGCGGGAGCCGCGCTGAAAAGGAGCACGGGGAAGACGAAAGCCCTCCCCGCTGTCCAGCAGTGCGTCTGCTTTGAAGTCCTGGGCCATCTTTTGTTCCCCCCAGAGGGCCTTTAATCAGGACCTTTACCTTGTCATCCGGGGAAGAAAGACCCCGGCGCAGTTGGTGGGGTTGTCCCTGTGTGTGCCGGGAAGCGGAGCCTTTGTCAGACGCTGCCACTGACCCGAGCACTTTGTTCCTTTGTCTCTCCCAGACGAGTGTTTGAACTAAAAAGAAGAAAACTCGGGGCTGTGCTAACAGTATTTTAATGGGGAGCCGTGGACTCGGCAGCGCGGAGGCGTTGGTTGGAGCTCCCTGCAAGGAGCCCAGCTCCGGCCCTGGGCTCTGCTCCCATCCCGGGCGGTGGCAGAGGTCCCGCGGTAACGCTGCAGCACGCTGCAGAGCACGAGGACCTCATTAGGTGGGCAATATTCTGCCGGCAGATAAGCTCGGCTCGGCAATGATTAACATTTCAGTTTTTGTTGTTTCCATCGCAGGGGTTTATGAATCCGTTGCAAGTTCTTAAATAAATAGCCATAAAGCCCAACGTCGTAAATGTCAGCTGGTGCTGGCGGGAGGTGGGAGACCAGGGCGCGGGGACGGGGCAGAGCGCTGGCCCTGCCATCAGCCTGCGGGCTGCCAGGGTTCTGCTCATGCAGAATCCACCTGAGCTACTTTGTGAAGAAATTTTTATGTATCTGCTGCAATCTCGCTTTGCTATTGAAATATGTGCAGCTGGACTCATAACTATGACTTTTATTCCTACGGTAGAGGCATAAAATAGTACTCAGTGCTTCTTAAATGGTGTAAAATATTTCTAAAATAACTCCTCCATCCCTGTTAAACAAACATTATCTCCGTACCCATTTTTTTCATTCCCATTTTGATACGCTGCAGCTTTTTCCTACATTAAATCAGTTCCTCTTTAGAAAAAGACAATTATTAAAAAAGCAGGAAAGAGAGAGAAAAGATTTTATGGGAACAAATAGATTAATAACTAACCGTGATAAGATCTGGCAGCCTTTCTTAGAGGTGTGTGTGGAGTAGAACGTGAGCTCTATTATCAAAACAGGTTAAAGTTTTATCGTGACTCTCATGTATTATATTGGATTCTCAGAGCACACCTCCTCCTGCAATGCCTGGAATAATCCAGACTGGATATAGATCAAGCGATTAGCTGGACCTCAGGAACAACAGCTCAGCCATGCTATCAGTTCTGCTCTTTCTGCTTCCTCTCCGTGACCCTCCCAGCATTAATTTTTATTTGTGTTACTTCATATGTGTCCCTTTCTTCTTTTAAATTCAAACCTTTATTTTGAAGTAAACGCTAAGCCTTCATCCTTGCAGATCGTTGTGTTCCACCCCATTTATGAAACATTGCAACAGGAAATAAACCTGCCTGCTCTAACACAGTAACAGTACTGCACACAGCACTGCATGCAACACGACTGACACATTAATTAATAGTAGAGGGACTTTCCCTAAGTTATCTGGAAACTCTGCAGCCACGGCTCCCATGCTGTGTTCCTGACTTTTTGCTCCCCCAGTAACAGTGGCTCAGCCTGGCAAAGCCTCTGTCCCTAATCCAGCGAAATGCAAGGAGCAGTGCTCAAGTCTGAATGCCAGAACAGCCCCATTAGCTTCAAAAGGACTTCTTTTTGCTTAAAGTTAAGCAGATGTTTAAGTGCTTTGCTAGCTGAGGGTCAAAGTGTTCAGCACCTTGTTGGACTGAGCCTTATCTTCCTCCTCATTAAAGATACATCAGAACATTTGGCATGTCTTTATCAAGCCGAGAGGTGCAGCCGATTGACTTTCTGTGACAGCTAAAAGTGAAAGAGATCAAGGGAGCTTGAGAGACAAAGAAGTTGGGTTTTGTCAGAATCTTAACAGAAAGAAAAATAGCTTTTGGGAAGCTAGTAAAATTGCTTCTTGTGTTAGGAGGATTTTATTTCCAGAGATCAGTACATGTGGAGGGCTTCGGGTGTGCGGATGGGGCTGGAATGGAGCAGAATCCCGTGTTGGTGTTGGGTGCGGGTGCCATGGCCTTCTGCAGGGCGTCCAGGGCGTCCCAGGGGCCAACGCAGGGCGAGAACTGGGAGCCATGGAGAAGGGTTGGCGAGGCACTGAGTTTTGGCAAGCGGTTCAGACACAGCAAGGTGCCCGAGAGGCGTGGTACTGAGCGAAACCAGATAACAGACTTACAGCCAGAGGTCAGCTGATGACGTGAATCCATTTCCAAGGCTTCCAAAATGACGACGAGGGAGAATTTTCCTCCTTTGGCTGGTATGTTAGCTTGATTAGTTGTCTGCATACAAACGAAAGGTCATTTGTGTTTATATTTCTGTTAATCATAGAATCATTAAGGTTGGAAAAGACCTCTAAGATCACCAAGTCTGACCCCAACCCATCCTCACCCAACCATGACCCAAAGTACCACATGTACCTTTTTCTTGAACACCTCCAGGGACGGTGACTCCACCACCTCTCTGGGCAGCCCATTCCAATGCATCACCACTCCTTCAGAGAAGTTCTTCCTAACATTCAGCCTGAACCTTCCCTGGCACAACATGAGGCCATTACCTCTTATCCTATCACTGTTACCTGGGAGAAGAGGCTGACCCCCACCGTAATGATTATATGAAGAAGATATTTTTCCTAAACACAACGTTGTGGGGCAGTTTTCTCCTATGTGACACCTGTACCAGCCATCCCCGTTGTCAGCTGGGAAGCTCTTTCCCCCCGAGGCACGGCTCTGTGCAGGGGCTGCCTGCTTCCCCCCCTCCATTTCTGCCCCAGGAGGAGGCTTTCTGTGCCTGTGCCTTTTTTCCTACATCCTGAAGCACAGACGCAGCTAGAAAATCCATTTTTAATAAAAAAGCAGGCACAAACGTAAACCATGCAGGTGTCAGGTTTACATTTATCCCTATACAGCACATCAGCAGTAAATGCGACTTTCTGCTGGGCTTAGTTATCAGGGCGTTCTGCACGGCGAAGGACACATCTTTCAGGCACAGTGAACTCACAGATGTGTCCAGTGGGTTTCCAGTTATTCCAGCGCTGGTGGGGAAGCATGGACACGGCGGTGGCAGGCAGTGTCCCCGTCACTGCTACTGCATCTGCCTGGAACCAGCTCCTAAACACTTGAAGTATTAACGTCGTTTCAGCTCTTAAGTAAAACTGAAGAAGTCTTTTCATCTTCCTGCTGACTGGCGGGCTCCTTAAGTAGATCACAAGCTTTCTGCTGCTTTGTCTGTGTGAGGAGGAAAACTTTAATTGTTCCCATCTTCTAGTGCAGGTATTGATTAATAAAATGTATTAGCAAAGATCTCGGCCTACTTTGTGTGCCATCAAACAAGTGCTTAATGACTGTATTACTATGAAAATGGCATCGCTTTAAAGCATTGCATTTGAGCCCCTTTGTGCTTTGCTTCCATTTGGTTTTCCCTTGCCCCATAATGAACAAGGAAGTTACTGCTGCCCTTCAGCAGCATCCTGTGGGAGGGCAGCAGGGATGGAGCGGGCAGAAGGGTGCTGCTGGGTGAGCCAGGGTGATTTGCTGCAGTGGGTGGGTAGTATTAACATGGCTGGGGAGAAGAAGGCCTGTTGATGAGCATCACTAACAGGGGTGTGTAAGATAAAGAACCACCTCCCACCTCATTTCATCTTCCTTTTCCCTTTGGGTCCTGCTTGTAGAATCTCACTTACTGCACACCCCTGTACCTGCCCCCCCGCCTGCTGCCTCCCACCCACAGCCACGTGCTCACAGGTGTATGCCATGCACAGAGTGCCCTTATTTTGCAATGCTGAGTGGCAAGCCCATGCATGTGGCAGTGATTTCCACTGGCTATCAGGGCCCCCTAATGCTCACATAGATCTTTTCGTATTATCGCTGGGACTTGCTGGAAATCCTCCCTCTTAGTAGCCTCGCAATGCAGCTTGGCTCTCCGCAGTGTGCACCTTGCAGGCCACTCTGCCACACTTGGACTTCACAGCACTTGGAGTGTTAGCACAGAGCTGTTAAGCCCTGGCAGCAATTGGATGCTCTCAGCCTTTATCAGCCCTCCCTTTGCCCGTGCTGCCACCGTGCTCAGCCCTGCTCAGCTGCAGCCCCGGAGCACTTCTGGTCACCCAGCAGTGCTGCTGCAGAGCACTTCGTAACCTGTGGATCTGCAGTTGGGGCTCTGTGTTCCAGAGTGCCATGGCTGCAACTGAAATACGCGCCCTGGTGACAATAACACTCGGGTTTTATGTAATGCTGTTATACCCAGTGCTGAAAGGGGAGACACGGGATGGCAGTCCCCTGTGCTGAGATGAGCCCCCAGCTGCTGCAGCCCAGGGGCTGTGCTGGTGCCTTGGGTGCAGGGGCAGCACACAGCTGTGCGGGGCAGGGGCAGGAGCACAGCTGTGCCAACAGCGGGGGAAGCAGCCCGCGCCCTTCCTCGCCCTGCTCCCTTCGCCTTCACAAACGTTCGTCCCTGTCTCTCCCTTTTTCCCCTCCTTCCTAGGGCCGATGACTGACAGATTAATATATGTCTAGCTACGTGTCTTAGAAATCAAAAGGAAGGTGCTGTCAGAATCGCTTGTCAGAAAATGAGATTAGGCACACTTGTCATTTGCTGAGGATTGCAGTCTTTCAGAGATAAGGTTGCATTTAATGAGTGTAAAAAGCCTCCTTGTGAAAAAGGGGGTGGTGCAGGAGAGAGAGAATGATTATTTTTCTGGTGTCAGCTGAGTGCTTTATCATATAACTTGATACTGTGGCACCCTGGCAGGCACTGATAATGGCTGCTGGGGCTATTGCACCTCTTCACTCGCTGCGCGGCTTCAAAAGCGATGACTTGTTACCTGCTTTGAAACTCTCCTTGGATGTCGGAACCCACCGTCCTGAGGGAGAGAAGCAAAAGCATGTACAGTGTGTTTTAAAGAAAGACCTGTGAAAACACACAGCACAAAGGGAACGTGCTAAATGTATAGCCACTCTCCCCAGCAAACTATAAAGAATACTCAGCGGGTTTTGCTGAAATATGGAACTTGTCTGACAAGTGAAGGATAACTAATGAGAAACAGAGCTGGATCCCACTGCAACCAATTGTGTTTTGTTATGGAAAATATTTATCAAGCTTTTTTTCATTTGTTGGTTCTCCTAACAGCACTGTAATAACTCCTCTTATGTGTGCTATCCGTTTTCTCTCATATGCATCTCAGTTATTTCAATCTGCAGTGGGTTTTCCTCGGTTATCAATTGGGTATTACCCTATCGTGCATTAATATTTTAGGTGAATGTTTCATTCATCACAGTAATGGTCATTCTTTTGCCAAGTTAATGTCTTTGCAGTGTTTAGAAGCTGGCTAAACGTACAGATTTATTGTTCATAATGTGCTACCTAAATATGAGATGACAGTCAGAAATGGGATTTATCTGTTCCAAAGAGACCCCGCATTAGCTGTGTGTTTTTGCTGTAATGCTTCCTGCCTGGGCATACCTCTGAAAATGAGCCTTGGAATAATAGATTTCTGTCGTACATTCTACTCATCAAATGAGATGTGATTTTCATTATTTTGCATGAATGTTAGAAAATGAAAGAAATTACTTGATTGGTTTCCGGTGCTGATTCAGCATTTCCTGGGCTAAAAATGACCTGAAAGACAGAATGGGATTACGGCACACAATAACGGGTGCTTTATTCAGCGATAAGAAAGTCTCTCCCTCTGGCTGAGAAGAAGAGAATGAAAATACTTCTCTCTTATTAGTTGATTCAGTGCATAGATATTGACAGACAAATTAATTTGAAATACTTCTTCAGCTCCAGAACTCACTAGCAGGCAGAAATTAGGGGCAGATAATGGCTCCAGCTGAAAAGTGGTGCATTGATGAAGTGTGCTCACAGGAACGCTGGTGGATGGGGAAGAATTTATAGTTTATCCTCTTATTTTGCGATAGGATCTTACAAATGTTCCCAGCTAAACCGAGGAGTGTAGGCAGCAGCTTAAGAGCCAGGCAAGGTCTCTAGCAGCTAAATCCAGCTGAGCGGTGTTCCAAAACCCAGGCAGTGGCAGGGAGATCCGCCCACAGGAGGGATACGCGGGGATGGATAGGATGCACACATTTCCTGGTGGAGAAGCTGTAGCCCGGAGTCAATTTGTGGATTGCCACTCTTCATCGTTGGCAAAAAGGACAGACATTTGTGTTACTCACCCCTAAGGCTTCATATTATTTGGAGAAGATGCGGGGAGAGGTGCTTACAGGGCAGGGAAGGTGTCTTTTCCATTTGGGGAATGGATTCAGAAACCCATCCAACCTCCTCCTGCAAAGTGGGGCTGTGTTCTGTCCTGGCAAACAGTGGAGAGCACTCAGAATTTTATAGGGCTGGGCCCATCAGGATGCGAAGAGCGAGCAGCCCTATTGTTCCCCGAGCCCCACTTTTTATATTTGTTTCCATTTGAAACCAAAATCATAAAAGTGCCTGCGGAGTGGTTGCCTTGCTGTTCCTATAAATGAGAATTCCAGCTTTTATGCTAATTCAGTTTCAGGTTTCTTTGAACCTGCAGTTTATGGGCCTCTGCTTAAAACCGCAATCTGTTCTGCATAAAAGAAGGGATTACAAAGTGTTTTAGTTTTGCAAATGCTGCAGAAAAATAAAAATAATAAAAAAGTTGCACCGTCATTAATACGCTCTGACAAAAGTTTTCTGCTTTGTCAAATGAAAAGCTGTGCTTAGGCTGCCAGCCCAGCGCAGGGGTGGTACATGGCCCAGGGGCTGTGTTTGCTGCTGGTTGGTGCAGGCGCTGCCTGCTGCCCTTCTCCCTTAGCAGGAAGCCACGCGTGAGCTCTGCCCAGCAAGGGCTGGCACCAGGCACTGCTGCCATCCCTGGCCGTGCCAGCTCCCCTGGGGCTGGAGCACACCCACCTGCCCCATCCTGCTTTTTGCTGACGTCTGTTGCTGCTTTTTACAGCGTAATTTTGTTTGTCGTAGCGGCTGTTTGGGTTTCTCATAAGCACAGGTCCTTTCTTGAAGCTCTTTCAAGCATTGGGCTCTAAGCACTTTCTGCCTGGGATGCGATGCCGTCGCTTGCTGTTCAAAGCCATAAAACGCTGCTGATGGCCCCATAAATTCTTTTCTTGTGGAAAGGAACCTGCATCTCCTGGCCAGCAACGTACCAAATTATGTGCGTTTTCAAAGCATGCTGGAGGACTTTATAAGGCACCGTAATCACGCTCAGCTCAGACACCATCGTGCTTTCTGGAAAGATTAGCGACTTATTGGAAACAGGAACGTTTCCAGTCTTTCACAGAATACCAAAGCTTTGGAATATCCAGTTTGTGCATTGCCAGGAAAAAGCTGCAGAACCTTCCAGGTGAGGTGAGGTTTGCCATAAATAATCTAATCCAATATAATAGGCTGTAATTTCAGTGTTCATTTCCTCGCCGTGCCAGCAGTGGGTGATTCTCCTGGACACGATGTGCTCCCCTGCTGCCCCGGCGGCTGGAGGTCGTTGTCATGAAACGGTTGGATGTGAAAACCTCTTCCAGAGAGCGAGAGATCTTGAGTTCACTTTTGATCCAAGTTCAACGCACTTCATTTGGCTGCTGTTGCACAGAAACAAATGGCGACGTTGACAGAGACCACAGACAGATGAAAAAAACTTCTGGCAAGGTCCCACCTAGATAAGAGACAGAAGATTTCAGAAACCCATCCAGGCATATCCTAAAACACGGGAACGTGCTGCTGTCAGAGAGAGGGAAGCTTCATCCAGAGGCCACTGAAATCATTAAGAGGTGGCGGTGCTGTTTTTTCTCCCTTTGATTTAATTTGGCTTTGGGTGAATTCCTAAACTCTCAGCTCCTCATTCTGAATTCCAGAATGCATTTTGTGCATGCGTAATGTTCTAGCAGGAAAACAGAGGTCCTCCACTTATCTCTAAGACAGAATAATGAGCATAATGAGGCCCGCAGCCCTGCCAATAGCCCTGACAGCCCCAGGGAGAGGAGGAGGTGAATGCATTTCGGTTCTGTGTGCGCTGAGCTTTCAGGTGTGGCATGTGGTTTGTGTTTGAAAAATCCAGTACAGACAAGCCTGCAGCTTAATCCAGGCTGAATTTGATAAATTAAAGTCTTGTGAGGAGTCTGGGCTGTAATTAGGCCAGTTCTCACCGTGCCAGGATGGAGAAAGCCCTGACCACAGTGCTCAGAGATGAGCCACGACCCCTCAGTGCTGAGCGGGTCATTCCTCACCCGGTGCAGCCCCAGTCCTCGGGGTGCTGTGCTCACACCGTCACAGCGTTCACTCATTTATTTTTTGGTGGAGACTGAAAGCTGCACGCAAGCCATGTTCCCTTTGCTGAGCTCATTCTAGAAAGTGGGATCTGTTGGACTTCTTGGGGAGAGGTGGGGATCGCCTCTGTGCAGGCAGCAGGCTGCAGGGTGCAGGTTGGGAGGTGCAGGACTGGGGAGATCCAGCAGCCACGGTCCCTGTGGCACTGCAGAAAGCAGGGAGAGCCCTGCGGAGGTGGTCAGCTCCAATAAGCGCTGCCGTTGCTGTAGGTGGGGTCTCAGCTTGGCCATGGATTTTTGCTTTGCTGGTGGAGGTGGTTTGTGGCAGTCCTACCCCGGTGCTGGGTCCCCGGTGGGGGATGTGCTCTGGATGGGGCACAGTGGGTGCGTTAGTCTCCTCCATCATTGCCATTCTTGCGAGGAAGTTCCCACTTCAGCTTGGTGCAACCACACCTTATGTGCAGAGTTTGGAAAGGCCATGACATAGTGCTGAGGAGGAGGAGATGTTCTGAAATGGCTCATGTAGCAGAGCCCTCAGCAACTACTGAGTGCTCCTTGCATGAAGTCCCAGAGTTCCCCAGCAGCACTGGGTAGGAGGGCATGGCGAAGGGCTCCCCAGGCCATCCCGAGCAGCCCTGGAGCCATCCCCGCTCATTCCATTGCTGCGCCAGCCCTACATGTGGGGCACCAGCCCTGCTTGGGGGGCTCCAGCCCAGCCCCAAACGCAGCCCAACACATCTCCAGCAGCTCTCCTCGCTCCGCGCTGATGTCATGCTGGCGCTGGCAGCAGGAGGATGCTGGTGGGACCCGGGAGCCATCACGTACCTGAGCGGTGCCAGCGAGCATCGCTGCCTCTCATCCCCACATCCGCATGGTTCATGGGAGAAATCGTTTGGCTTCGGCTGCCGTGCTTCGGTGAACATCATCTATGCCATAGCCGTGGCTGTGCGGTGCTTTCTGCGGCTCTCGCTCACGGCTTGCGGGGCTTAAGGAGACCCCTCGGCGGCTCCGAACCGCGCAGGGAGCGGCGGGGCTCAGCCCGGGTACCGCGACTCTCCCCGCTCCCGCCCTAAACTTAGGGACGGGGCTTTTTCCCGAGCGGTTCCGAAGGGATCGCGCCGCGCCGCTCCCTTCTCGCTCCCC
>WBMW01003368.1:446918-586459 GCA_013396635.1 Penelope pileata
AAAAAAAACCAAAAACAGGGCGAAGTGAATATTCCCTCCCTAAATCTTCCTTGAAGAGGAGGAAATCTGTCAAAGAGAAACCCACCAAAGAGAAGTCTCCCCTCATGAAGTCTCCCCTCGTCCGCTTAGGAGCTGGCTGCCCTTAGAGCTCAATGGGAAGATGAGACCTGTGAGTTTTGGGGTGCTCCTCAGGGCTGGGGCTGGTGCGACAGGAGAGCAGTGCCGTGTTTGAGAGGGCTGTGGGCTTCTGTCAGCTCTTTGCTGCCAGCGCTCCCTGAGGTTCCCAGCCATGTGCTGGGCCTGCAGCAGGGCTGGGGACTGGAGAGAGACGTGGCTTGGTCCCCAGGGCAGCAATTGCTGCAGCTGCTGCTGAAATGAGCAGTCCCTCATCATGAGCCCGAGGCCCACGCTCCATCGCTTAGGCGGGAATTTTTGTTACAAAGCTTAAAATTATCTAGGAAGAAGATTCCCACTGAAATCTGGTGGCTGTGCTGGGAGGTAAGCACCTCTGGTCTGTTCATGGAGGAGGAATGGAAGAGGAACGCATCACTCATTGGAAGCTCCGTCTGCTGCACTGTGCAGGCTGTGCCTTCCAGCTTTAGAGCTGCTGCTTGGAGTCTTTGGAAGAACATAACTTCTCCTTACCGTCTGAGCGCGTCAACCTTAACACCATTAATCCTGGCCAAAATACAGCTTTTTGTTGATGAATTTTTGTAACATGACTTTCCAGCATAATTAAATTCCATTATCTTTTAATAATTCAAATAGACGCATCTGAAGATGTAGAGCAGGCAGCTCCTACTACTGCTGCGTATTTAATTTATGTTAAGTCCCTCCTACGTACCCTTGGAAAACAGCTTTTCCTGGAGGGAGAAATGAGTCCCAAAGTGATGAAGTTTCATTTGTGCTGTATATTGAAGTTTGCCTTTGATCAGAAACACAATTGGGCTGTTACAGCTTTTTATGTTCAAATTGTTTACAGGATGTTCATGTAAACTTTATGAATCCTTCTGCTTCGCGGCACTGCCAGCTGTCAGGGAAATATTTATGCTCTCAGCTGGAGGTAGATCAAGGCGTCTGGCTTCCTAGTCCTCGCTGGTGGCTGCAATACCGGTCGGATCAAGCCCTGGCTTTTAGGTGGTTCTACAGCAATATCCTCCCCTGGAAAAACGTATCGTTTTTTTTCTCCCCTTGTCTTTCTCTGGTGAATCATTTCTTGAGGATCCTCTATAACATCTGTTTCTGTAAACATGTAGGGAGCTGAAGCTGGTGTGTGCTTCTCCCTGCTGGCCAATCCACAGGAGATCCTTGGCTATGGAGCACTCGCCCTAAGTAAGCCCCACAACAGCCCATCAGGAATCTCACTGGATCTACAGCTATACAGACAGCATGGGTATGGCATTACCATGACCACAGTGCCAGAGCACTCGCTGCCTCTCCCTTCCTCCTTTCCAGGAGTCTGCAGGAACCTCCTTAACATCCCGAGTCACTTGGTGTACATCCTCACCTTGACTTCTGACTTTTTGGGGGCTGCTCTGCAGTCTCTGGTCCTCTGTGCTGGATCTTCTCACCGAACTGCTTCAGCCCAGACTGTTGTTAGGACTCTGGAGTGGTGCCAGGGCTGCAGAAACCCACGCATTGGCCAGCAGACCTCAGGGATCGCTGAGTCACTGGAGCAGTCCTGCAGGCTTCTCTTTTTGTGGCTGTTACGATGGCTGCCCTCCCAAAATGGCACCTTGCCAGTGTTGTCTCCTTGCCTTCCGGGGGAGACTGTGCTCATGGTTTTGGATCACTCGATTACCCTATTTCTTGGGTTTCAGATGGCTTCTCAGCATTTTCCGTGCGAACGTTCAGTGTCTCATTAGCAAGGGACTGAGCTCTGTAAAAAAGCCTCCTGTTTTGAAGACCGCAGGTTTCTTGTACCAGCGAGATAGATTAGAAGAAATGTTGCATTGCTTTGTGGTAGCTTCCAAGTCAGGCAGACAAAAGTCAATGCCTGTCTTGAGACAGTCCTTTGTTCCAGTGCACAAAAGAGCAAGGCAGTTCTTTCTGTGCCGTGAAGGCTTTATCTGAGCGCGGGGTTTGTTGCATAACTTCCTTTACGGCTGCATCTCCTGTGCACAAACTGCTCTGCCCATCGGTATGCCTTCCGTGCCCTCTCCTTTACCTGCTGGAGGGTTTTTGGCTGGGGTGTGGGAGTCAGGCGCGGTTGCCGGTGCTGTGGGATGTAACGGCAATTCTGCAGCTGCAAGAAAGGGTCCCTGGGTAATGTGATGTACCCAGCGTGCCCAAAGGGACAGTGAAAGTCCTGAAGGCCTAAACCTTTCAGATTCTTCAAGTCAAAAGCTTATAATCTTACCACACAGGGGTCTTTCGTAGGCTTCAACCATAATTTCAAACTCAGTCATTCAGAACTGAACCATAGAAGAGCTAGGCTGTAGGCATGGGTGTTTCTTCACCAAAGTGACTCAAGGAGAGGGTTGGCAGCGGTGTTCTGGGAAGCCTCATTCACTTGAACTTGTTTCAAGCACCCTTTGGTCTCAGGTGGTGATTGTATTCCTTTAAGTTCTTTTCAAGCTGTTGGTTTTAGCAAAGTCAAATGATTCCAGTGTCAGCAAAATGACAATATTTACTAACGCATAATTGTGTCTATTCTGGAGAAAGTATTTGTTTTACAGATCAAACTATGTTTGATTTTTCTCAAAGAAAAAAAGGCTTATCAGATTTGTGCTGCAAAATAACCAGTGGTAATCAATTCAAAATAAGGTGGAAAACTTCTTGAGGATAAGAACAGTTTGCTGACAAGGCTCCTGCCTTGACATCCCTCCAGATGAGCGGAGCCCAGGCTGGAGCCTGGCGTGAGGTTCCCTAAATGGGGCATCCTGCAGACCTCCCTGTCTGGCCTGCTGCTAGTCTCTGCCTTGCAATAAAATGTTGTTTTCTTGGAAAATGTATGTTTATTTAACTAAGTCTCTTTTTTGCTTCACAATCTGGATTCCATTCAGTCAGTTACCACTCCAATTAACTAACAATTATTTAACATTAACAGTAATTACAGACGCCAGTTAAGCGCCTACAGATGTCAACTGTTAGCTTTGTACCTAATCACTCAATGAAATGGAGAAAGTTCAACAAACATCAATTAGCCAAGCAATTAGTATGAGGTAGGAAAGAGCATGTTATCGTGTGTGAGCTGATTCAATTTATTTTATTTTGTCAGTAAAACACACACACACAGACAAGCAGCAGTAAGTCGCTGAGATTAGATAAAGCCGTATTGTTTTGCTGTTGATACAAGACTTTTCCCCTCCTCTTCTTTCCTGTACGTAACTTTAACTGTGCTTTGCCAGGCATCTGTTATCTTATCAAGTGCATGGCGTTTCAATTGGAAAAGCACAGCAATGTCATTGTGAGGGGAGGCGGAGGCTGCTGACATCAGGTTCAGAGGGGCTGTGCCCCCGCAGCGCTGTCCCTCGGCCAGGCTGCTCGCAGCTCTGCCTGCCCTAAACCCCGCGTGCTGATGCAGCACCCGTGTGGCTTCAGATAACACCAAACAGCCTTAATTGCTTCCTCCACCTCATTTATCAGTGCAGTTAACGATTATGTGTGCTTGCCTCAGTTTCCAAAGTGCATGTGGGCCTTAAAAAAACCAACCAAACAAAGCCACCGGAACAGTGGGAATGGGCTGTAAATTAATTTTACTTTTGGAAAAGATGGTTTATTTCTAGCTGTCATCCCCGGTGCATTGCATACCTCTCTGTTCAGGTGTGTTGAAGACCTGTGCAGAGTGCTTGGTGCGTGTGGGGGTGCTTGGGCTGTGCTGCTGACCACCGCCCGCCTGCGTGGGATCCAGCATCTCGCCCAGCACCACCTCACCCTGCTCAGGATGCCCTCCATCCAACTGCTGCTAATTAAAAAAACACTCTGCAAAGTATCTCACATCCTACGGTTATGCATCAGTCTTGACACTCTGGATGCCAGTAGGAGTTTCACGGAGACAGCTCTATGAATTGTGCTTTTTTTCCCCTTCATTTTTTCATGTAAAAGTCTTCAGAAATGAGAGCAAGCAGACTTCTTTCTTCCCATTCTCAACTGTCCCCAGACAAGAACGCCTTTAGACTTCATCACAGCACTGACATATTTTGGATGTTTCTCCCCATAAAGTGATCCCACAACGTATGATATTGTTGTATCGGGAGGACTGCCCACAGAAGTCAATGGAGCTCTTTCAATTAGTCATTGTTTTCCAGCGTGTGGGAACAGCCGTGGAAAACCGCAGGCAGATCTCCCCCTCGCTTTCCAAGATCTCAGCTGTTTTTTTGTTTTCTTTTTAGAAAAACACACACGCAGTCTGAACATGTGGAGAAGCCCTTGAGTGTGTGACTTAAGTGCAGACAAATAATATTTGTCTGAGTAGGCAGAAAGACTGGAAGACAGCTTCCAAGTGAGCACGGCCACGCTGGTTCCAGAGCAGCGAGTACCTTGCTGAGGGTGGTGCCTTGAACTGGTGACTTCTAGCTTTTTAATGGCTCAGCACGTTGGTCCAAGAGAAAAGGAAGGACCTTTTTCTAAAGACACGGACATTTCTCAAGGTACAGAGCAGGCTGGAAGAGAGCATTTTTAGCCTTATGGAGCAGAATAGACTGACCCTGGTTTGTCCTCACATAGGCTTCAGTTCAGCAGCGTGTTTCATCTCATGGCTGACTGAATTCAAACTCTTGTTGCACTGTTTACTGAAGTGCTTTTCTGGATGAGGGCCACAGGAGCAAATCCCATGACACCTCGGAGACTTTCAGCTACCCAGGAATCACTTTTGTTCCTTTCTTTCCCCAATGCATATGTGTAAGCGCCCAGGGGGCCTTGTGTCCTGGTTCTTGTCCCATTGGGTCCCACTCTCGTCCCAGCTCGCTGCCACCCCAGCGTTCGTTGGGCTCCACGAGCTGGGTTCATCGCTCACCGGGACCCAAATGCAGCGAGCAAAGGGGGATGGTTTCATGCTGGGCCTTGTGAGCGGGGGTCCTGCTGGGTCCTGCTGCTGGTGCCGTGGAAGGGGCAGCGCCGTGGCCCAGTGGGACGCTGCAGAGGGGTGAGAGCCTCACCCGGGATCCTTCAGTGCTGCCAAAATTGTGTCATGTAACGTCAACTATTTCCAGGCAGGGTTTGGCTAGCGCTGGCCTGTCCCTGGCCAGGAGCACTCTGAGCAATGCTTCTAGCAGTGAGTGTGCTCCTGAGAGAGTGTTACACGGCACCCGGCTCGCTACTTAAAAAAGCCGGCATAAACGTATACTTAAAAAGTCACGAACAGAAGAACAGATAAACTTCATTTAAGTGCCTTTTAGAACAGTTAATGGCCTTGACTTAGAGTTGCTGGGAGAGTAAGAACAAGCTGTGTTTTTTTCCTTCTGCACTTAACCACAAGTATTTTCCTAAAACACCTTTCCTAGGCCGTGTGCCTTCTACCTAAACCCTGCTCCCAGCTGAAGGAGCTGCCCAGGCCCTGTGCCGCCCCACGCACCCAGAGCTGCCCAAGAGTCATTCACAGCATTTGCAGCATGGGCCCAGCCCCTTTCCTCTGCAGCCCTGTGTGGGCACCTCGTGGCTGGGTCACCACTGTGTTCCCATTCCTTTATGGGTTTGTCCAGAACCTCGTGGTGTGGGTCTGGAGGACGAGGGCTGTCTGGGCAGTGCTCTGCCCATGACATTACTGCTGCTCGTGGATTCCTGGCTTTCATTTGCTTAAGAGGATGGGGGAGAGGGCTGCGGTGCAGTGCTGCTGGGCTCACGGAGCCATTTGGTACCATTTCCAAGCATTGCAAGTCAGTGGGCACTTTGAAAAACTGGAGCCAACGTAATTTGAGCAGCTTGTAATAGGAAGCAGCTGCTGCAGAGCAAGTCGTGTCCTAAGAAAAACGGCTTCATGGAAATAGGTCTGCTGAGTAATAAAGCCACAAATTAATACTTAGTTCATTTACTAGGTTGTTAGTCCCATAAGCACTTAAACTGCTTTTGTTGAAAGAAACAGCATTATAAAAACCAAACGCAGGTGAGCAAAACCCCTGGTTTCACTTCTGCGTGCTAGTTTTTATCCCTGGCTGTTGTTCCAGGCACAGCCTCTGCAGCTGTCAGCAGGTGTGACTGCTGCATGGCTACACAGGATTCGATTTTGCCAGGCAGAGAAATGGCACCATTTTGTTCTGTCCCATGGCAGCAACTTTTTCTCCTCACTTGTATTTCTGAGAGAAGCAATTACCAGAATCTGACTTCGGCCGTTTCCAGCGTCGGGCTTGACCTGCTGTCCCTGGGAGGAGGGGTGAGAAGCTGTGTCTGTGGCCCAGCGTGGTAAATCTCAACCTCAGCTCCACAGCTGCTTCCAGCCGTTACCGAACAGCTCTGCTTGGCACTTCGGGGTAGCACCACTAAGGCGGTAGAGCAGTGCCATTAAGGGAATGGATCTCCCAAGGTGATCCTTGGTGCTTGGTCATTGTGGGCAAGGAGACACCTCAAGCTCAGTGCAGTGGAAAGTCTGACAAGGATACCAAATTTCCAGTGCATCTGAGAACAAGCTGTGTAGTTCTTTCCCCGAGGCTCTGACCACATCTAGCTGTGCTACCTACACCACAGCGAGTGCTCCTGACACTTCCAGGGGCCCAAACCAGTCTGATTGAGTGGACTGGGAGAAATGGGAGGAACTCACCTCACGTCTTTGTCCAGAAAGATACGGGAACGATCTTGGTTTTCAATGTGGTCTTTAATTCATTGCCAGAAGTGCAGTGCTGTGTGTCCATCTTCCAGTCAAGTGAGTGTTGGTGTGCAGGTTGCTGCATGAGTGAGCAGCCTTCATTTCCTTCGGGATCTGGGGAGGAGTTGCCATGTGGATGGTGAAGTGGCGAGCTGTTAGCATTGCAGAAGGAGCTACCTGGAAGCGTGGGGTGACCAGGTTCCCTTACGTCCAGCTGAGTGCATGCTCGGAAACAATACTCGCCATCAGGAAACTCAAGATCTATCTTTTTGACCACACCAAAAGGAATCCTGAGGTTACATCAGACATATCCAAAGCAGACCACTCTGGATAACGTTTTGAAGACTGTGGTTCTTGGCTCGTTGTAATGCATTTTTTTTGAGCAGGCACATCTGACTGCAGAAGGGGTTAAGGACCCTTCGCACATGCAGGCAGCGTGGGCTGCTAGAGCCCACAGGCTCTCGGTTATCTCCCTGGGGTCTGTTGGTGGCTGTGATGGCACACTGTGCACACAGAGGCTTCCTAAGCTGCCTGAGACTGGATCTGCTGCCCGCTGCCGTGGGTGGACAGGTTCCTTTTGCCTCTGGTTCAGGCCCCAGAATAAGTCATCTTTTGGGACATAAGCTCATCCTTGGGCATTTATGAGGCTAAACCTAAGCCTAGTGGCTCTGTGGATGGAATTGGAAACCTCTCACTTGTTTCTTTGTTCCAAATGTCTTACAGCTTTTCTCCATACTGTTGTTACTTTTCCTTCCTGAAAATGGGCTGTTGCTCCTGCTGCTGTGTTTCCCTATGGTTTCTCCAGATGCATTGTGCCAGCCCGTGAGTTTGTGCTTGAAGGGAGGAGAAATGGGAGCACTCACCTCTGCTGTGAGCAGTGCAGTCTGACACAGTGCTTTCCTGAGCATGCATCTGCAGAAACATTTTACAGAGATCTCCTGACAGTGACCTCCTTGAAAAGATTGTGGCCAAATGCACTGAGGTGCTTTATGCATATCCTGGATATGCATGTAAAGTCTGTAGGTAAAACCGAATTTTATCAGTGGGAATAGTGTGAATCATTTCCTCCAGTGTTTGTAGTGATGCCCAACGCCACCATTTCCAAAGGCTCTTCCTGCAGAGCCCTTGGACAGGATGTTGGCCATGCGTGTGGGCACTGTGGCTGTGAGTGCAGCGTGCTGGGAGCAGCAGGAGGCAGGATTCTCCCTGTGCCTGGGTGGTGACTGTTTGCCCACTCTGTTCTTTGAACACTTGCACTGTCAAGAGACAGCGCAGGGGAGAGGATTTCTGTCCTGCCCTAATTCTCATCAGCTCTGCAGCATCTTACCTGTGCTGTGAGTCTCCCCATTCAGTGATGGACCTCAATTAACTTACTTTTCCCCTCTGTTTCCATGTCTGCTCCCCATAGCTGTATACTGGCACTTAAATAAGTCTTTGGTCCATCTTTTGTCCTGTTTGCACAGCCCCTATGCCGTGGAAACCAGGCCCACAGCTGGGGCTTGTGGGAATCGCTGTAGTACAATTAAAGGATGATAGTAATCATCTGGCAAGCTGTTACACTTCTCTGGAAAGGGCTGGGTGATGTGTGCAAGTGGGACAAGTCCGTACATCTTCTGAGTTAATAAAAAATTAAGTATGTCGACAATCCAGCGTGTAGTAAATTAACACCTTGCTTAAATAGTTAGCTGACAACTTCAAGGGGGGCTGGCGTGTTTGTAGTTCAGCTGCTTTGCTTTGCCTTCACATGCCCTGTCCAGCAGCTCCTCTCCTTGGAGCAGCCTAATTGCCATCCAGCCTTTCAACAGCACATCATCTGAGCGCCTCGCTGCCAAGACAGTTACTCACCTCAAGGCCTCATTATGTTTTGCCAGTACATCGGGGGCCAAAAATAACCTGACAATATCTGCTCAGTACCCAGCTCTGGAAGTGACAAACAAATAATTGGGTGAAGCAAACCCTCAGCAGGGCGCAGCTGACACGGAGCGCTGTGTGCGGGGCCCGTCGCGATGCTGCTGCTGCGAGCAGCTGGTGGCAGCACGCCTCGGGGCAGGGCACGGCAGTGACAGCTCCCGACGTGGCACGCTGTGCCAAGTCGCTGTCATTTCCCTGCAGGTAGATGGCTGCTGTCTTAGAACAAAGCCTTAACGAGAGAATTTAAAAAAGGAAAAAAATCGTGTGCGTGCTGTCATCTGAGCGGGCTTATGGGTGGGCCAGGAAATGATCCATCTTCCCCTTTTAATCTGATCTTATAATTAATTAAAAGTTGATTGCTGTGAGTGGCTGTGCATACTTAAAAATTAGATTAGCCAGTAAATTGTCTCTAATGATGGTTTTTATTGCTCTGGTAGTTTACACAAAAGCAATGAATGCGCCTTTCTTCAGAGCACATTACTGCAGCCCGAGAGCGCAGGGATGGGTGGCACCAAGGCCCCAGGTACGAGGGCTCTGCAGGGATGGGTGCCATGGGTCTACCAGCCCCATGGGTGTCCTGCTGCTGCCGGGGGCATCATGCTGCTGTGGGGTGTCGTGCCCTGCTTCCAGCCTGCAGCAGACCCTGCGTCATTGCTCCGTTCCTCGTCCTGGCAAAGCCCAGATTTTCGGAGGCTGCTGCAGCGTTGTGCTGCTGTGCATCAGTAGTGGTGCAGCTGCACGCAGTAAAGCCCACTGGAGGCCTGTAGTGTTTATTGGGTTATATTACTAATCCTGTGTGACTTAGTGCGTGTGATAAAATAGAGTGGATATGCTCAGAAGTGTGTGACAGATGCCATAACTTGAAATTTTGTTGAATTGCTCCTTACCAGTAGTGCTTCCTCCTGCGTGCACGCAGACCAGGGCTGCAGCACACCAGTGCAGGTGCACGTGCACACAGGTCGTGTACCCACGGCACGGGGTTAGGGCTCTGCTGCTGAGATCCCCGTGCTTGATTTCAGGCACGGTCAGTGACAGCAGATCGGTGGTGAGGCACAGGAAGAAGGAATGTTATGGCGTTACTGGAAGTTGTTCAGAAAGATGCTAACAGGGAATGATCATCATTTTGGCAAAGAATCTGTAGCGTTTCTCTGCAAGCTTTTATGATTCTTTTGCTGCTAGCAGTTACAGCCAGGAGGGGCAAAATCCCTTTCAGACATTGCTAAGTAAACTTCAAAGCTTAAAAGATCAGTCTAATTTGTAGGGAAAAGTTTGCTTTCATAATTAATGTGTCTTCGTAGTTTATTCTAGTACGTGTATGTGGATAAATAATTCTCAAATGAAAACAAAGAGGAGGCAAAGAATGTGATTCAATCTTTGAGCCAATTCCTCAGAAGAACGATAAATAGATCCTGGCAGTTTTCCTTGGAAATGCAGGTTTTGTTTGCTTTCCTTTGGCTTAACATGGAAAATGGTTGCTGCTAAAATCGATGGTTATCACCGTGCCTACATGTTCTCGCTGCAACTTCAACTCTGTCCTCTGGAGATAGGTGACTGCATTCTGTTAGGCTATGTTTTTAATACACGAGAAGCATGCAGATAACTTGCTCTGACAGGCAGAAGGTAAATGGTTTCACTAGATCTCTGGCAGCTCAGACTTTTTTAAAAAAGAAAGAAATTGCTTGTGCTCTTTTTACCTTTTGCCCTGAGGAGCAAATGGGAGGCGCGGGCGTGCCGTGCTTCGGGCGCGTTGTGCTGGCACAGCAGCGTGCGGCCCGGGAGCAGCTGCACCAGATCCCTGCATGGGGACAGGAGCATCCCGCTGCTTTGCTCCCTAGTGAGCACCACAGGGTAAGGTGAAGGTAGGACTGCGGGATGCTTAATGTAGGCGTGAAACTTTGAAACTAGAAGCAGCAGAAGGGTATTGCTCATGAGTGCAGGTGATCATGCAGGTGAGGCTTGGGAAGGAGGCCCACAGAAGTGAGGTTGCGTAGGAGAGCCCTGCAGCCTTCTGGTGCAGGAGGTGTGGGTGGGAACTGCTGAGGCTGAAGGACACCAGGACACTTGCATGTGTGCAAAGAACAGTGTGGGTAAATAGTCACCCTCCAGTTACAGGGAGAATCCTTCAGTGCTGGAGCATGTGTTCCTTGAGCTGGAGCACTGGGGGGTTTCTGCCCCATGGACTGCGGGGGAACAAAGTTCAGTGCAGTTTCTCAGTGCAGCGTTGCCCAATTCAGCTGTCGTGAGCCCTGCTGAGAGCAATGTGCTTTGCTTCAGTGGCTTTTTTGAGTCAGCTTTGACAAGTTCGTGCTGGATTTGGATCCCTGAGAGCCGCGTGCTTCTGGGCAGGTGTGTCCTCACCTCATTTATCATCCTCACCGATTTAATGCTCTGAAATTACTATTTTAATTAATGCCGTACAAAGCACAGCACTGCTCTTGTCCCTTTGAACAAACAAGAGGACCGCAGATGGCCTGGGTGTGACACAGGCAGAGAAGTTGGTGTCTGGGGACAAAAGTTTGCTTTCAGGCTCACTTGTGTAGTTCGGAGGAACACGGCTGGAATGAGCTGGTGTGGGTGTGGGGAAGTGGAGCCCGGCTGGGAGCTGAGCCCCACGGTAACATCTCAGATCCCATTTTCTCACATGGAGGAGTGTAGATCCTGGCAGTGCTTGGACAGCAGCTTCCAGGACGGAGGTTTTACAGTTAGGTGCTATTAAAGTCATTTCACTTAAAAGGCAAGCCACAATTACAGAGCGGTGGTTCTTTCCTAAGTGTTTGCAGGAATGTAGTTTGAAATGCATATATCTATGTCTGTTTTTAATAATGCTCTGTCGTTTGGCACCGTACCTTGCCAAACATGAAATCATTAGTGAACTCCACAGGGCATTTATGCAGATCCAAGGCTGCTCATTACGTCTATTTTTAAGCACACTGCAGTGTCGATGGCAAGGGGAATTTGTTGAAACCTGTAGCGTAAAACTTGTAATTTTGTTTGCTAACACTTGCAAAAGATTACAAATGTGATCCGAGTCCCTTTGAAGTCGGGAGGAGCGCTGGGATCATTAGCACAGGAATTAGCACGTGTGTTCCTAGCAGGGCACTTCGCTGGGAAGCACTGCTCCCTCTCCGGCACTGCCTGCTTGTGCAGGACGGTGGGAACATTCCCTGTCCTGGAGCCCGTTCGTGGCACACTGCACAGCTGCTGGGTGCACACAGGGCACGTGGTGCGCATCTCCCATGTTGGCGTGCTGGGATTCCCCAGGAAAGATGTTTCCAGAGCAGTCCGGTGTTGGCGTTTTGTTAGGGGAAGTCTCTGCTCCGAGCACAGCGGCGTTACAAACGTACAAACTGACCCTTCTCAGGCACTTGGGGCAAAGGGGCATTGAGGCAAAAGCAAGTGCAGTTGTTTGGTAGAAGGAGGTGGGAAGAGCCTCGTGCTGCAGCGGGATGCAGACGTGCAAAGCCAGTGCCGCACGGCTCTGCAGAAGCGGCGGAGGGGTTCGGTGTGCTGCTGGTGTTTGGGTCTCCACAGGTATTTAGTGGTTTTGCTGAGACATGCTCCCCGTTGTGGAGTGGTTCTGGAGATGACAGACTTTGCCCAAGGCAAATTCTTTTCATTAAAAAAGGATTTAACTAATTAGAGCCAACTGCCGACTGACAGGTTAATTGATAAGGGAAGCGGGCCCAGTAACCTGGAGGTGAGATTATACTGGGACTTTAAATCTTCACAGTCTCTGCTAGAGATCACGCTGGCTTTGGCACGGGGCGCAGCGCCTGAAAAGATTGCAGAAAAGCTGCAGTTCCCCAAAGTTCCGTATTTCAAAGCCGAGGTCGGGTCTGGACGGTTTGTTCTGAGGCGGGGTGGGCTGCAGCCCACCGGGGGAAGCACTGTGCCTTTGTGTGCTCACCCAGTTTGGCTGGGCCTCGGGTGGGCTGTGGGGGCTTTTTCACTGCTTCAGTTATCTAACAGAAAGCTTAACGTGCCTTATTTTTAACTGTTGAATGAAGTGATCACTTAGCCGAATAAATATTAGTTCTGGAACAATTTCTGACTTAAAATTTGCATTTTAAAGTGGAAACGAGCTGGGGAATGTGTTTACCAGGAGCTGGAAGGAAATGGTGGTGCAGGGGATGTGGTGGGCAAAGGGCACTCACCTGCGTCCAGCACTTTCTGTTCCATGCAGGCTGCTGCTCAGCTCTGGACCTAAACCTCATTTATTTTCCCCAAGCACACAGGAGGGCTGAGGCCATATGAAGGAGCTGTGGACCGGGCTGTCACCTCTGCTGCTGTAAAGATAAGGGTATGGGTTCGACCTGCTTTTTGGCAGTGTTTCTAAGGAAAATCAGTAGCATAGAAATGTTTTCCTGGTAAGCCAAGAACAGCATGTCGCTCATTAGATGCAAAGGAGGGAATTTCAGCTGTTGGAAAGGAGCTGATTTACACTTGCTAATAATAACTGCAAGTAGAAGTTTTGGGGATGATTCCTAAGGATTTCTGATAAGGGTTATTTTCATTGGTGTGCTAATACCTCGCTGTAAGAGCTGAGACTTCTGTTACAGGCCTTTCCTCTCGGACGGGATTAGCTGCATGGGTTGCATGTATTAGTATAATCAGCCCTGCTACGGTGTCAAAACATGGCAAGTCAACGCTATCATAAAGTCTAAACCCACCTTGTTTTCCTTTTGTTTTTCCCTGTGCTCCATCTGAAATAAATAACTGAAAATAGCTGAATGAATATAATCCATTTCTCCAAAGGAAGAAAAATAATTGCCTTCAGACTTCTAACTTCCCTGCCAAATTGCATCCTGATGTGAATTGCAATGGGCAAATTATAATCCTTTGAGACAAGGAAGGAAATGATGGAGTCTGTAAGTGACCCTTCCCTGGTAGGCACAGTCAAAATGAAACTAAACTTGGCAAGTGATTTGCACTCACATCAGGGAAGAGCTGGTCCCCAGGTCATCCTTGAAAGGCACTGACTTATGAGTGAGAAGAAAATAGCTTGCAATGCATGCTGATGGCCCGAGGTTGAACAGAAGGCAGTTTCAAGTGCTATCAGCATTATGCAGACCACAGGCTCTATATTGCACCACTTAAAAAAGGGGAAAAAAAAAATCAGAACAAAACAATGACAAGAAAAAACACAGAGGAGGAGGGAAATCTAGCTGGGGACTCTGGTGCTTGCAGGGCTAGTCTTGCAAAGGCTTTTTTTACAAATGGTGGCACCCACAGAGATGGCCACATCAGCAGGATCTGAGCATCTGTCTTCAAGAAGTTCAGTGCCTCCATTTATCTGTGGCCCGGCACTGGGACAGCCGTTCCTTCAGCACTGCTGGGGCTGCAGCCAGTGAGCTGCCAGTGGTTGTTACAGAGATCATGCATTATTTAAGGTGCAGTTACACAGTAACAGCCACTTTTGGGCTATCCCAGTTTACTTTGTAATCCCTACTTAAATGTAAAGCAATTTCAGGACATGCTTTTGTCACACCTTACATAGGTATCTCGTAGCTGTGCATACTTTGAAATTGCTGCAAGTATGCAGTTACTTCAGTGTAGGCAGAGGGGTTTCTGTAATGTGCTTCAGCCTCAGTTGCAGCATTGGTACGCAGTACACCGTGGCATCACAGGGTGCTGGTGTCGAGCCAGAGTAGCTCGATAAACGTGGCAGCTTCTGCAGTGCATGGTGGAGTTGATTCTTTCAAGACACATGCAAGAATTGAAATGAAAGATTATCTTCCTTGTCCTAAAACACAGATGCTCTTGCTTCATGTATTTGGATGGATGTGGATTTGCACACCCGCTCACGTGCATGTTGTGATTTTCCAGCCCTTCCAGAAGCCTAGTTGTCTGTTTTTTTTTTTGTTTTTTTTTTTGTTTTTTTTTGTGAAACACTGTCCAAGTGACTTCCTAACCCCTTGCACAAAAGTCAGACAATGTTGACAGCAACTCTATAGCCGTTGTTGAAACTCAAAGACTCGCTGGTGTTTACAGGTTTGCTTAGTGCTGTTACTGCATGTGCACATTAAGGTGTATTTAGGTGTGTCCTCAAAATGTACATCCCAAGTACTTGCTTTCAGTAGGCTTTAAGTGTGGCGTGGTTTGGATGGCATGGGCAGGCTGACAGATCTCCCACTGGCTGAAACTGGAAAATCAGAAGCCAAGTTAAGAGCTTTTTACCCAACCCAAGTTATATAAGAAGGGATCTAGGACTTCATGTTGTGGTTCATGAGAAGGGTGCTACCCTTGCAGATGGTGCTGGATAGAAGAATTCAACTGGAAGAACAAAGAAGGGAGCGATTTCTTCCAGACTGGCCTATGGATAGCAGGAGCCAGTACAAGGAGGGGAAGATAACAGGTTGTGTTCTTCTACGAAATGGATGCACTGATATTGCAGAACATGACACCTACAGTATCTGTAGCAGTCTCTGGAATAGCTGTGATTGTTTGTTTAACCTCAGGAAGATTAAGTGTCATTTGGTAAAATCTGTCTAGAAGATGGTAGTGCAACTGCAAGCAATTTCTTAGGGAAATGTGAGCTGTAGAAGTTTATTAATAGGATGTAGAACAATTATTTGTTTGTGTGCTTTCCCCCCTCAGGAATCTTTTCCTTTATGTTTTCTAAATAATACAAGACAGCCTTGGCAGCACAATCCCCACAGTGGTTAATGTCAGATTGTTATCAGATTTGGCAGTGATTGTTTTCTAATAATATGTATGTTTTTCCCTTGTTGCCCATGTAAGAGTGACAGTTTGCTGAAACTCAATGCAAGATTTAAAAAAGCAGTAAATCACTGAAAACACGACCTACTTACTGCAGATCTTTTTTGCAATCTATCTGCCTTTTAGTTATTGATGAAAAGGATTTCCAAGAAGCAGATGAGAGATGGAGTCTGAATTCCTCTTGCCTTTTCTTTTTTTTTTTTAGCAAGACTAGATCCTGTTTATATTTGGACTTGGAAATAGCGTTCCTGCACTCCCGGCAGAAGAGCTGGGCAGAAGAGCTGATGGAAAGCATAATGTGCATCTTGGTATTGGCCTTGTTTTGAGAGCTTATCACAACATGTTGATTTTAGAAGCTCGGCAGCAGGTAGTTATGTGATGGTGTCTGCTCTGAGATAGCAGCAGGAAAGCTGCAGGTAGGAGGTGGCTCATACAGGGGTACAGGGGCAGCTGGGGACAGTTTTTGTTTCCAGCCGTCGGGCTGGGGCTGCCACCTGCAGCCCCCGCAGCTGTTGGGGAGGAGCTGCTGCCGCCCCAGCAGAGCAGCACGAGGGTTCTGGCTGGTCGAGCTGGCAGGAACTGTTCTCTTGCATCTTCACCATGTGGCAATGAAAATGCAACAGCTGCCAGAAACCTAAACTGAACCATCCACTTTTCCTTGCACCAGCCTGTTTCCTAAACAAAGCTCTCTGATTACTGAATATTATCCTTCTCCCTGAGGAGCCTGGCTACTCCCCAGCTGCTGTTTTCCTCTCGAAGGGAACATGAAAGATGAACCGAGGCCGGTCCTGGGGCAGCTAATGGCCTGTGGTGTGTCACTGCGGAGAGGAGGGCAGCTCGGAGCTCCTCTCATCTGTTGTGGCAACCAAACAAAACCGAAGCAGGAGCTGATTGCCAGGGTCAGAACCAACCTCTTTCGGAAAGGGATGAAGTAGCTGAATGCACTTGTGTAGGCTGAAAGTGATATGGTGTTAAGTACAACCCTTTTAGACTATTTCTTCCTGTGGGTTTTTGTGGAAAAGCAGTAACCTTGGATCAAGGAGCATCCCTTAATGCGATGAGTTTTAACTGGTAATGGGAACACTGTGAACACAAGACGCTGGGAGTCACTTTTTGCCTTATCAGTCTCCATCTCGAGACCATTAGCAAGATCCACTTGCCTTGTCCATGTTCTATCCTTAGCTGGAAGGTGAAGCGTTGTGACAGTTTTAGAGTGGTTTCAGGTCGTATTAATGAGAACATTAGGAAGTGTGTACTTTATTTTAATTTAGATGTATGTTCAAGACATATACTTCAAGAATAAGAACGAGATTGGTTTAGAAAAAGAAGGGGTGACTGTGTTGTTTAGCAGACAGGAGGTTCTGCATGACAGCAGGCTGGTGGGGGGGAGGGCTGGCCTCAGGGTGCAGAGGAATCCCTTGAAAATTGAGTTTCAAGAAAATAGCAAAGGTGGAGAAAGTATATTTTCATTTATTTGATTTTCTCTGCTGTGTTTTCTACTTATCAAATGATGTATCAAATAATACCACATTATTACACTTATTTGGATAAAATACTCTTCTCTGAATAGGTTGTGCTAGAGGGAGCAGCTCTGCTGTCTTTCCTAATAACCTGAATTGCGGAACAGATAATCAGGATGATTTCTGGGGTAGAAATACTGAAAAATTTACCCATACCTTCGTTCAAACTCTTTTTCCTTGAGAGTTGCAGGGATCTTACCCTTTTTTTGATACCACAAAGTTCCCACCGCACTTTGGGAATGGAGTAAACCCTAGAAGACACTGTAATGAGCAAACCTGGAGCAAACTTTGTATATAATGGCTTTAGTGTCAAATCCAAAAAGCATCCCTAAGCTGTGTTTTATTCAGCCTTGAAGTGATTGCACTTAGCTTCGTGTAGCTGCCTGGGGAGGAGTGGAGGCTCAGGGCAGTCGGTTTCTGTTGTCAAACCTCGTGTCCGTGCAGCAGTGGAGATGTGACTGTTTGCATGGGAAGAGAGCTCTTCTTGCTCATGGTTGTGTGCTAGCTTAGTCTCAGTCCAGATCAGCTTCTAAAGCCTACTCAGTGTAAATTGAAAATTTTGATGGGGTAAAAGTAGCATCAGAAGTGATACCTAATTCAAGCTGTGCCTTTGTCTCAGCAAATGTGTCTGATTCAGCTGAATCTGCCCTATTTGAATGAGATTACTGAGCAGACACCATCTTCAAAAGATACCAGAGCACACTTAATGAACAAGTTTTTCTTCATAAAATCAAGAAACCAACAAAACGTAGTGAAATGGGAGAAGACCTTTCCTCTCTGCTGTGCTGCTCAACATCTCACCTTCCAGCAGCAATGTGGAGTGCCTGAGACCCGGGGAGATGGCAGGTGAGGTTGCTGTAGCCTTTAGGACTGTAATACACATTTTAAGCAGTCTTAAGCCACAAACCTTCGTGCCAGCGGCTGTACAAGCGCAGCAGAGGTGTTTCCATTGCTCCATGTGTGAAAAAGCACTGCAGACTCAAAAAAAGGTGGAGGAACTGGAATGGCCACAGAAGATTTAAAGTAGAGCGTGGCATACAGATAATTCCATTTTTAAGGGGTCTGATGGTGAAACATCTGTTTATATTAAATAAATGGAACAACTCTAATTAACAGGATTTTGGTCAGCTGAGACGTCAGAACTCCATGGAATAATTACATATCGAAATTAAAGCATTACCTGGGATACTATTGGTCACTTGGATTGAGAAACATGATTATTGCTGGGGAATGTTAAGCATTTTCAATGAAACCTAGCTTGGTTAAAGCGTGCTGCTACTTGTCCAGGTGGCACTGCCTTGGTAATGTGTTTCAGAAAGCGGTGGTTTTGCTTTTAAGTCAGCATTTAATCCATGCTCATGCGTTATGTCAGTAAGTGTTCTCTAATATCTTCTGAAGATGATGTCTACTAGCGATATGGATAGGTGCCTCACTTCCCCTGTAGTTCAAGCAGGTGGTACTCAAATGGAAAAAAGCCTGCAGTGCTTCACCCACAAATGGTTGTGCTTTAGCGACGTCTGAAGTACTTCTGCAACATCTATTCGCCGTAGCATAGGTACATTATTTCTTCCTTTCATGTGTTTATGGTTACTTAAACAGCTTAAGATTTGTTCAAAATATTATTTCATAGGGTTTGAAAAGCATCTTTTTACTGTGAAAAGCCATAAAACGCACAGAATAATGTTACCTGCCCAGTGTGCAGCCCTGGAAAGAATCAGCATCTCAGTTGCTTCACTGTTACATCTTCTGCATGATTAGTGGAGTTCAACTACAGACTCTCCTCTGCTACTAGAGAGGCTCTTGCCACTATTAAGCAAAACTGAATTACCATGGAGTGGTAATAAGATGCAGCATTACTGCCTTTCATGATTTTATCAGGAGTCTCATGATTTGGTTTTTGTTTTTTTTTTGATCTTAGATCCTGAAGTAATATCGTCAAGTGAAAGGCACTCCCTTTCGTGAGGCTAAAATGAAATGCAAATAAAGAAAACCCCAAATATACATGACACTGTTTTTAAGTTCGTTTCATGGTGAGGAGGCATTGACTTGTGATTCTCTACACTTGAGGTTAGAGCTATCACTGTTTAGTCAAGCTGTAAGAAGCAGTGGAGCGTCTCCTGTAGCATAGCCTTATGCTTTGCACATATTTGCCAGTTAGGCAGAGTCCCTGTGGCCCAGGCAGCATCCTTTACGTCCTGTGCACCTGGGACTCTGTGTGCATGGCACTGCTGTCCCTTTTCCCTTGGTGGTTCTGAGAGACATGCTAGGCTTTCTCACCAGTGTCATCCTGGTTCTTTGGCCTGCACAAGTGGCTGTCACAGCTATGAGGTGCTCAATATCTCCCTTGTCATTAAAATATCTCCATGCATCTTTGCATGCTATTGAGATGCTGGCACGCATTGGTAGAGTGCACTCGACCAGTACTAATACTGCCAGAAACTACTTGACTGTAGCTACTACCATAAGTACTAAGCTTGTGCAATGTATCTCCTATCAAATCTGGAGTTCTGAGAGTTGAGAAACCGCACAAATCATTGCCTTGAATGTTTTGGTTTGCATTGGCACCGCTGCTGGTAAATGCTGAGATAAAAGGCCTGCCTACAGCCACCCGTATTAACCAAGCCAACCATGTGAAATACATCCACTTAAGTAAATCTAACAGCTACTTGGTTTTGAATAAAAACACTTTTTTACTTTGTGGTTTCTTTAGATAATTTCAAGCTCAAATGCAACTGCTGCAATCCAATGTCTTCTGGGCAAAGGTGGTTATAAAATTGTGATGAAAAAGATTGGCTTGTAACTGTTGAGGAAACGTGTCTTTGCAATGCTGTGTGCATCTGATCTGTGACAGCAGCAAAACGTCATGGAAAATGCTGCTGTGTGTTCATTAAGTCTGTTGAGCAGTAGGATGGCAAACCCAATTGTGAAAGCACAATTATATGTTATTCAAGATGAGAGAAAACAACACTGAACACCAGAGTGAGGTAGCAAAGCCAGCCAAGCAGACCGAGCAACAGCAGATGAGGTTATGCATTAACAATTGCAAGATTGGGGATACTGAAAGAAAGAACTATTCATGCACAGCACTAGCCTCTAAATTAACAAGGGTGCTTCAGCAAAATGACCTGTGGGCAGCTCAATAGATATTTTTGTTCACTGCACTGAAACAATTCAAGAAGATGTAAATAATTACAGGCTGGATAAAATCTTAAGAGATTGGAGTAGAAAACATTTCTGTCCTGCAAAGCAATTGGTCAAAGCAGCCTTTGATGACTGTGCTGTTGTCACTTTGCTCTGTCCCCTGAAAGAGAGAGCTGATCAGCAGGTCTCCAGTGGAAATGTGTGCAGGTGAGGAGAGGCCATGCTGTGCTGAAAGGCTGGGTATAGCGGAAATAGAGGGGACATCAGAGTAATTAAGGGTAATGGTAGAAGCAATAGTTGAGGTAATCCGTCTCCTTCCTACTGACACAAGCCCAGGGCAGCTCCCTGGAGAGCTGCTCAGGTTCCCACCAGATGATGCACAGCAACCCCAGTGCTGCAAGAGGGCTGGAAAAGCAGGACTGGCAGAGGTGAGAGCGTGTCAAGTGGCTACAAAACCACTGGGAAAAGTGGCTTCATTCTGCACTGACGTGTGCAAAGTGCTGGGCTTTGCTTTCCCTTTCCTTTACTTTTGCATCATCCGTCAGACCTATATCCTAGTGTGCCCGAGTGAACTCTGTAGCAAAAACAGCCATAAGAGCTGTGAAAGTAAAATTAGACCCTTGTGAACAGTTGATTTTCATCATTCCATCGGTGGCTCTGTGGCCCAGTCTGGATTTTGCTGTGCTCTGTCTCTGTGGAACAACATAATCACCCTAAGTGCCTTTTTTTTTTTTTTTTTTTTAAACTCAGCTTTTTGTACAATAAAGATAAACTTTCACTTGGTACTTTGCAGAATCGTTTAATGTTGTTTGTTTTTAATCTGTTGTGTGATCAAAATAGATTAACGTTGTTGCAACATAAAAGCCCTCCAGGGGTTTTGTTCTCTTTGTAAATATTCTCTAGGATCTTTTCTGTCTTCTAAACTGTGTGTAGGGAGAGTATTTAATGGGACCTGGGGAGAAAAGAGCAGCATTTTAAACTTAATATAAGAATTTAATTTTTAATGGGTTTCATTTGGGGCTGGAGTATTCATATTGAAGTGGAAATTAAAGTGTCTGGATGCTTTGTGTGTAAGCTGTTGGAAAGTCTATAAAGCGATGTGTGGGTAAAAGCCTTTCTTTCTTGTCTGATCCTACAGATATGCAGTTATAGGAGCTATTGATTAATATCTTTCATTCATATGTGACCTAGTTTTGCAAATTCACCTTTGAGTTTTCTTTAGCTGTCCATGCAGGCTTGCTGCGCAGAGCACGGGTTGACCTCCTGTCTGCTGGCAGGGCTCCTCGTCCTCTCCACATTTGTCTCTGGAGGCCTGTGGAGAGCATGAGAAGATATGACAGCGATTAAATCGCTTCCAGAATGCTGCGTGCCATATGGGCGAGTGCGGAGTGATTCACTGAGCCGCACAGGCAGCAGTGGGTTGTGTTCATGTTAAGGTAAAATGCCGATGGTCTCTCCAAGCTGGTGGATGAGAAGGGTGAAAAGAAATACTAGTTGCTTCATAGCTTTGCTCTGCCTCTTACCTGGGAGTAAAGACTCTGCAGTTCTCTTTCAAGATGAGGGAGGTTTTTACTTGGGATTGTGCTCCAATAGCAAGCTTTACTCATCTAACGCTGGGGAGGTGGAAAGCTCCGCGGTGGGTAGCTCACGAGTCAGGAGGCTCTTCTGTGTCATACCTAGGGAGTGAGACTTGAGTTCCCAAACTACCAAACTGGAGATCTCTACATGTCTGACTGCCATCCCATCCCTGAGTGTGAGGGTGGGCAGGGCTCTGTCTCGCCTCCTGCCCATCCTGTCCCGCTGCAGAGCCGGGCAGGGCAGGCCCCGGGCAGGCTCTGTGTGAGTCAGGCCGCCGCCACGCCTCTCCGCAGCTAACTCGCCAGAGTCCATAGCTGGTGCGGTGTACGTGAGGCAGGTGATGGCGAGACGCTGATGACAAGAGCCCTGTTTACAGCTAATGAGCCCCTCCAGCAGCTACAGAGATAAATAGCAGCGGTCCCTGCCGCATATACATTTCCAGGTCTGTGAGCTTAGCTTAATACCTCCGCCTTATCTCGGCGTGGCGGACTGCTTTCTGTCTTCATGTGGAGGCATCAGAATGGCCTCAGGCTCTCTGGTAAGATTAAGAGCTTCCCTTGGCATCCTGACAAGGAGGAAATTTAAGGAACAAGAGTATTTAATTTAAAGCTAATCTGGTCTTTGTGAAAGCAGAGGATTAGACCATTAAGTTCTATATGCCTGGCAGGTTTCTGCCACTGATGGCACAGATGTGTGTCTCCTGAAGTCTCTGTGTGTCTCTGGGCTTGCTCTGTGCCTAGAATTCAGTTCTAAGCCTTGCTAAGAAGAGAAACTTAGAGAAAATGATCTGTGCATTTGTTGTGGGCACAGCCTCATTCCTTTCGAGGGCAAGTTTTTAGGTGTTCTCAGCAGTTCCCAGTAAAGTCAGTGGCTGTTGGTAAATGTTAAACCGTTTTTATTTTTTCCCTACTACCCAGAAACAAACCATCGGGTAGCTTGGTGTGAATGCTGGAGGGCTTCCAGCACTCATGGCAGGCTTAGCAGCTTTTGGGAGCAGGGGTTTGGATCCCTCTAGATTCGAGGCGCAAGAAGAGAACGTGCAGCCAGTGCTGTTTGCGTAAGCTGCCTCCTTCCCTGTGAATAAATTTGATATCCCTACCTTGATAATAATTAAAAGAAATCCTCCTCCCTTGCATCAAAACACAAATGAGTACATTAATGTACAGATATTTATATGCAAAGGTGCATACACAGATGCACATGCACATATAAATATGTATTTTACAACGGATTATCTGTTAAATGGAGCTCATAATGGTTTCTTTCTAAATGTTAATAGGCCCAGTTGATTGTCTGTGTATTTTACGTGTTGTACTGGAGACAGTTTCAGCCTTGTGCTTATTATACATGGATATGGACGTGATTATAAACTATTCATAATTGTCAGGGTCCAACGGAAAACTAAACAAATGAGCTAAGGACATGATTATTAAAAGCTTATGGCTGTCAGTCTTACTGAAAAGTGAAAAAAAAACCAACAGGTACTTTTCATATATCCAAATGCGTAACAAAGAGTGGAGGAACAAAATAGACTATTATATATTACATCTGCTTACTCACTTACTCAAATGCATCCTTTGAACCACAGTGAAGAGTATTGGCATTATGCTAGGGTTGAATTTGACCTTTTTTTAATCCTTACCATTATTTTCATGAAACCATTGGAGAAAGGCCTTAAGCAAGAACTGATTCTTGTTTTCCACCAGCCCCAGATCAGAAAAGTTCATAATTTAAATACTTGGAAAAGGAAACAGGGACAAATGCTGACCTAACTGTCCTGAGGGAGCTGGAGCAGAACTTTAATCTTCTCGTCTAGTGCATCATCCCTGAATCCCGGTGATTTTCCACAGACCGTTTTCAGATCATTTTCTGTATATATTTGGAGATGTTGCAAAATCAGTTTGCCCAATACCTCCTGAAGGGTTATTGCTAAAAGCTTCTCATAGTCCTGTAAGAAGTATGTGCTTTGCCATATCTATTGCCTATTAAACCTGGTGAAATAATAGGGTTTTCCTATGTCCTAACAAACCATAGCAGTGCTAAAATAGCTGCAAACATTCTCCGGGACTTAATGAGCTCTTGCTGTTTTGCAGTGGTCCAAACAATTTGTTATTGTGACTGTCGTATAGTACAGAATTATGTTATTGAAACCACCTCATAAAAAGACAAGATGGGATATCTGGGGAAACTGATGCCCCATTGCAGGAAGTGTGTTTGTTTGGGGGCTGTGTTGTACTGGCATGTAATTTTTTTCATGGTAAAGAAGGAATTGCGTAGGTGTGTAATCTTTTGTAAGTCTGGTATGATTAAACAGAGGTAGTAAAAGAAGGCATTTTTCTTTGGGACTGCAAACTCTTCCTAAAGTCCTTTTAAATTGGAGCACAGTAAAAGAGGACAAAATAGAGTGAGAAACTTGGTATTTCTCTTTGACTTCTTATAAATCAGTGCCAACGTGAAGCTCAAAGCTATGCCTGTTGTTGTAAGATAGGGAATTTGGGGAGTTAAAATCCACTTTGACTTTCAGGAGCTTTTCTTGAACAAACTTTCACACTGTTATAAAAAAAAAAGTCAGTGTAAAATATCTGAACTAGAGCAAATTGAACAATTTGGTGACTCTAATGCCTTCATCTGAAGTTTCATGCCTGCAAGGATGTGAAAAAGTCAATAGTGTGAATTGGAAGTTATTGATTATTTCACTGGGCTGCTGTTGAAACATCATATGTGCTTGATTTGGTCTCCCAACACCCAGTAAATGTTTGTTTCTAGTTTCACCTCCCTTGTGAAAAGAATTGAAAATGCTATAAATTGAAAATGATTTTTTTTCCTAATTTTAAAGTATTTTTTCTTAAAGTTAAATAAATGTTATTTGTAAAGGTTCCCCTCACTCCAAGATGGATATTTCATGTCACAGATGGGCCTATTCTTAATTTACTTTGTTAAGGCGCGGAGCCGTCTGTTCGACACTGCCATCTGCAGCCCCATTGATTTCAGGACGTTTGTATAAGGCTGTCTACATCTGACAGCTTGCAGGGCTGGGTCTCTGCTCGTTTGAAACAAAACAGGTTATGGAAATGTGCTTTTCTCCTGCTGCCTCTGTGCCAGGACCGACCTTGCCACCTTGCTGAATTAAAGCAAGAGATTCAAATGAAAGCCTCAACTGAGAGGAAGCTTGGGGTCAAATTCTGTGATGTGGAAGATGTAAAGGCTGTAACGTTGCATCAGGGTTAGCTGTGTTGCCTCCTGAATGCGAAAGAGCACCAGCTACCCAAATTGCAAGTGTGAAGTTGCTGGGAAGTGCTTTCACTTCGTGCTCCTAAACATTTACACTGCTCCACCTGGGACATACGGCAAACGAGAGAAAAAAAGAAAGAAAAGGGATTATTGTGGGTGTCTGTAGAACAGATTTGACTGTAAGATTATCCACAAAAGTAAAAATATTTACATCCCAGTTGGTTAAAAATCTGTCCAGTATGTCTATTTGTTTAGCTAGCATTAATTACCTACATCAGCTCCTTCTGGTAGAGAACTGTTCAGGGTTTGGTTAATTTCCAAGATTCAAGCATTTTGCTTTAAATTACTGGAATTAAGAGGGAAATGTACATTCTGGTAGTCTGCTAATGTAATCTTAGGAAAACACACACATTGCTCCGTGAGTGGAGGCTGGGGACTTGATGCAGTCTTGTTGGTGGAAGAAGCTGGACCCCTTTGCTCCCAGCTCTGCAAAACTCATACGTGTGTGCACCCAGTCAATCCCTAGTACCTGGCTTCAGGACTTTTTAAGGTGCTGGAAGCCAGGCACATGCTGTAATGGTGTCCAGAGAGGGGTGTTTTCACTTATCAGAAGCCTGTGAGAGGAGGAACAGATAAAGAAAATCAAATGAAATATAAGTTGTACAGCTGTTGAGATAAAAATGAAAGTCGAGCACTGCAAACTCATTTCTCCATGGCTCACCCTTGCTAGATGGAAGCCATCCAGGTGGTGTACTCCAGGCAGCAGAGCCAGATGAGGCTGTGTTGAGCAGGGCGTTGCTGCTTCGCATCTACAAGCCATCAGAGATGATGCAGATAATGTGGAAATGCCTAGGCTGCAATTTGCAGAGCTGAAGTTGCCAGCTGGCTGAAGGCAAGGGGCTGCTTTGCTGCTGGAGGGGTGTGGAGTACTGGCTGCAGAGCTCACGCTGCTCTGTGATCCCTGGGAGGCTCCCCATGCAGCATCACACCTGGACACGCTGTGCCAGGTGGTGTGTGTAAGCCCAGGTGGCCGCGTGCATTAATCCACAAGTCAAAGAATTACCTGCGGGGTAATCAGGGGCCAACTCTGCTTGCATCCATCTGAACGTATGCATGTCACGAGGGAGATGGGAGCTGTAACACGGGGCTTCTGCTTGTCCAGGGAGCCTCACGGGACTGAGGGCTAGGGGCAGCTTTGCAAGCGTTTCATCCAGCAGCCATGTCATTTTAAGCAAGCTTTACTGATTCAGGCTAAAGATGGTCTTAAGAATAGGAAATAAAAAAAAGTTACTTCTAATCCATATTACTTCTTCAGAGCAGCCCATTGCATGGCAACACTGTGGGGACCAACTTCTTGCATGGTCGAGTAGGACAAGAGGGAATGGTTTTAAACTGAAAGAGTGGAAATTTAAGTCAGTTGCTAGGAAGAAGTTCTTTACTCAGAGGATGGTGAGGCACTGGAACAGGTTGCCCAAAGAAGCTGTGGCACCCATCCCTCAGGGTGCCCAAGGCCAGGTTGGATGGGCCCTGGGCAGCCTGAGCTGGGGTGTGGCACCCCAGCCCATGGCAGGGGCCTGGAACTGGGTGGTCTTTAAGGTCCCTTCCAACCTAAGCCATTCTGTGATTCTATGAACATGTGCATGGGAAGGGTAGCACAGGGCAGGGAGACATGGCCATGGATGCAGGGAGTCAGCACTGCTGAGAAATGCACTGCAGGACTGGATCCTCCTGGTCTGCCCTGTCCAGAGGTGGAATGTGCTCTGCACTTTGGGATCTTCAGTTTGTGTTGGTGTGAGCAGCAGAGGTGGAACGTGCGTGGGGTCAGTGCAAAGCCAGGCCCCCACGCACACAGCCACATCAGTCCTTTGTCTCCCTCTTCCTTCTCCAGAGTGCCATTTGTTCAATATTCCAATATTTCGAAGTTAGTCTGAAATGTTCTGGTTAATCTGTAGTGCAGGAATAGGAAGATAGCTTCTCGTTTCCCTAACGGATTTAAAAGTAACAAAGGAAATTGTACGTTGACTTGTATGGCTCCTGACTCAAGATAATGTTAAGGTAAAGAGCTTAGGAGGATTCAGAGGATTATTGGACATTTGTAGGAATACTAAGACTATTACCACAGCGATACGAGGTGGGATATCAGTTCTCTGGAGGGAACGGGCCTCAGGGCTCATTGCACCAGCTGGCCTCTCACTGAGAGCTGTGCTTGTGCGCGGGGGTGGCCAAGGCTATGGTCCTGCTGACATCGGTGCAAGCCAGAAAGCAAACACCGTGTTAAATGGACCATTGGTGCTATGTGTCACAGGTGGCCTGTACACCCACTGGAACAGCTGTCTTTCCTGTTCTCTGACCTGACGTGTGATGGATGCTGCTGAACTGACACTCAGATGGGTGCCATTTGGAGAGAGAAGATAAATGTGGAACCATGTTTCTATAGAGGAAACGCTCCTGATTAATGGCACGAAGTGTTTATACACATGAGGAGCCTTTCCTCGTACGGCACGGAGCAGCTGCTGGGGAACTGGGGCTGCTCAGAAATGTGCTCTGTGCAGTCTGCAGCGCGGATCTGTGCCACACGTACTGTATATCCCCAGTGACAGCTGAGCAAACTTATGAAATAACAATTGGGGATGATTATATTGGTTCTGAGGATTAGCACAGCAGGTAGCCGTGTTGGCACAGGGCAGGGTTTGGGCCGAAGGATAAATACACATTCTTTTTATTATTGCAGCTAATGTGAATCTGCTAGACTTTGAAGCATAGAAAAGGCTCACTGGCCACCTGTGAGCTAATCACACGGATTTGCCTCATTCTGTATTTCAGCTCACTTGGAGCCTGTAATCTAATTTCCAAACAGAGATGAGAAGAGTGAACAATTCATTTTCTACTTTACATGGCTGTGCTGGTAAACTTTTAATCCTTTTAGAATTACAGTTCCTTGCAACATGGAGGTAACAACACAGAGCTCTGTGTGCAAGACTTGAGTCTTTGAATGCAGCATTTGCTGGATAATAATTAGCCTCAGCACAGCTCAACATGAATCAAAATAAAAGTTAGGCGCATAGGACATTTTTCAAATGATGTATTGGAGTGTGCATAGGCTAAAGATTTCAGTTTTCATAGAAAATTCCTGCATTTTCAACTTCAAAAAAACCCTGCAGCAGTCAGTAGTGTCTTCAGCTTCTGGCTTTATACCCCACTGCTGGTGTCTTTTTCATTTGTAGGGCATTGTGATGCCAGTATTGTATCCTGCCAGCTAGTTAACTGTATTTATAGTGGAAGTAGATGTGCGGTAGTTTTGGCTTTACCCTGGTCTCCATTGCTCATCATTTATTTTGGAACGTAGGTAGGATACCTATTTAGAGTTTTATACTGGGTGCCAAGTTGATTAAAGCTGGGGGTGCTTAATGTTTGCTAGAAGCCCAGATGCTGCTGTGTCTTCAGATGTGTTCATGCAGCTGTTCCTCAGAATGAAGAAAACACTGCTGACGTGCTGCTCCACTGCTTTCATTAAGGGCAAGTCAATCAGTGAGCACAGAGTAAAGGTGAGCACTGAGGTGTCTGACGTGCAAAGGCTCTTTCATACCAATTTAACATATTTTTAGGGTTCTGTGGGGACAGAAGCCAACACGTGCTTTGGTAGCTCATCCTAGCTAGCTCACAAGTCCCCCCAGTGCCTGCTTTGCCCTTTCACTTGGATTTTGCTTTCAGATTGTTAATAAAAAACTTGAACCGCAAATTTTGTTTTCTACAAGCTGCTGTGAGTAGTGTTCACTGAAATCTAACAGCATCCTCTAGCAAAATGATGTGGAAGAGGATATACAATTGTAGAAGTGGTGCCCCCAGGAGCCCGGTCAGACCTTTGTTCCATGTTACAAGCTGATCATCCAGAGGGGTTAAGGAGAGAGGACTTTTCTGATTGCATGGCTGTGTCTGTTGGCTGACACACTGCGACTTGCTGCTCCTGCAGGTCTCTGGGAGGGCAGGCACTGCTCGGTGAGTCAATGGTCATATCAAAAACTCAATTTCACGATGTCCTCCTGTATGGGTTTTAAAGGGGAATAAAGCCTAATGTCATGGGTAAACACAGTGAAAGCAGTTCAGTTGATTCTAGTAAAGCTTGTGAGGTTGTGTGGAGCAATCAGGATGTAATGGACCCTTTGCTGTACCAAAATTTATTGTACCGAAAGGCTCCCAGCTGTCCTGAGGTCTGTGAAACCAGAACTGATTGGCAGCACAGCCTTTCTGATTGCAAATAACATTCATACAGGTTGACTGGCACAAAATGGCATCTCTCTGAGACCTGCCAGGCTCCCGTCATCACCCCACCTCCACGTCTGGAAATTAATCTGGTTTAAGCAAATAGTCGTGTTTCATTCAGTTTGTTTGTACAGTTCCTGTGACTGGGAGGGCTGCCATCTGACTGGTGTCCGGGTAGTTCAAGTGATTGGAGCAAGCTAGTCGATATTCAGCAGACCTAAGAAGATGCTGGGGACAGCCATGGTCAAGAAAACAAGATGTCAAGGCAAAGCAAACCTTTTCTCAGTTTTTGCTGAGGTAGAGAAGGCATCATGAGGTCTTCAGAGCAGAAGGGGATTATATTACCTGTGCTAAATTATGCAGGAGATAATGATGCTCCTCTGAATGGCTGCAATAAAAAAGCTGAGTTCTTGAATTATCATGTGGGCTTTAATGAAGTATCACATTCCTGTTTACAGAATGCTATAGAATGATGTAAAAACAAAACTGGTGCTTGCCAAAGAGCTGTTGATGGTCTTGTGCTTTTTTCATGATTTCATATTCTTTTATATTTTAATTTATATAAAGTCTTTCAAGAATTCTGCCACTGTCCCACTTGAGAGGAATGTGATACACAGTCATGTTAAGCTACAAAGAAAAGCTTTTAGCAACCATGATCTCAAACGAGTGAAAAACAAAATGGGGTGGCAGATCTTCAGTTACCTTACAGCTATATATTTAAAGCTGATCAACAATTTTACCCTTTTCCATTTTAAAATAAAACAAATTAATGGGATGTGTTTTGGCAGGGAATTCAGACAATTTCAAAAGGGCTGAGTATCACTAGAAAACTGCAGTTGAGACATTTAAGGAGATGCTGTGTTGACCAGGAACCCTAAACTCTTATTTCTGCACTTACCAATGTGACCCAAACAAGAAGAATCCTGCCTGAGCAATGCTACACTAAACAGTTGGGTAATATCAATCTTTTCCTCTGTAATACTGGAAACACAGCAAAATATTCCTGATCTTGAGAATACTGCTATGTGACACTGAGCATTGGAGCTGCAATTTCGAAGCTCAGTGAAGTTTTCCTGTAGACATTAAGGAATCAAAATAACTGTAGTTAGAAGTGTGCGTTATCATGCTCGTGCTGAGCTTCACCTTGGTGTTAGCAAGAGGGCCACTGGGTTTTTATGCTGCATTTTTATTGACATCATGCCTTTAAAAATAGGATTGAAATTTTGGCTCAAAAGAGTGCATTCACGAAGACACAGTGTTATGTGTCTGATGAGTTATGGGTATTATACCTCTCGGGGGGAATAAACGCGTTATTCTTCTGTATAAACATACCACACTCATCTTTTTTGTCCTTCATATATTAAACTGAGCTGTCAGGCTAAATTCGATCAGTGTTCATAAGATGATGCTTTTCAAGTTGCTTTTGAAGGGCAGTTTTATTCAAGCTCATTGAAGTAATCCTGTTGCATACAAGCGGGATGAACCGACACCGTGAGTGTTGGGGAGAGCATTGCAGCTACGTGGCCAAAGCAAATCAATAGCAAGGAAGGGAGATGACAGAGAAATTCAATGCTTTTTTTTCCCAGTCCCTGTGATGGAGCTAATCTTGTGATAAGGTTATCCAGTCTCCACTGATAATTGGAGAGAATGATGAGGCCTCGCTGTTTGCTGTTTCTAATTGCTTGATATCCTGTTCTGCTGCTCATTTCTTCTCGGCAGCTCTGAGTGCCTTTCTTCACATGGGTCCCGTGCCACGGTTTGGCAGGGTGGGCTGTGGGGTGCTGTGCCATGGCCAAAGGGCTGAAGGGAAGGCACTGCTTGGGAGCCAGCCCAACCTGACGTTAGGCCAGGCGGCTGTTTCGCAAGACCTGACTGCTGTGGGACACGCAGGGTTTCGCTGTTACGGGCCTGGCCCCAGCCCCTGGGAATGAGGCCTCTGTGTGATTTCAGTCAGCTCCCATGTGTACGTTGGAGCTGGGGATGTTGGCCCTACATGGCCTGGGGACGGGTTTGGGGTGAGGCCTTGTGGCTCACCCTGCTCCCCAGCCAAGGGGACACTCTGCCATTTTGCCTTGTGTAAGCGGCACGGCCGAACGTCTGCTGAGGGAGCACTTGGAGGAGTGTGACAGCCCTGTGGCCTAGGAAGGGATCAAGAGGGACGTGGTCTCCCTGAGCTGAGTTCCTCTGCAGTGTCAAAGTAGCCAACAAACAGCCATCATTTCTTGCAGAAGGCTTTCAAAAGGGATTCAACAAGCTCCTAAACAAAAGGCTGCTGCAGAAGCTAAGTGGTTACAAAGCAAGGAGCCAAGGACTGTTACCAGCAAAATGTGGCTGAAGAAAGGAAAGCAAAGAATTGGGTTGTTTTCATCATCATCTCTTTGCAACATGGTGTTGGTTTAAGAGCTGCTCAGATCTCAAGTCCTCTGGCCTCAGCTGGTCAATGTAAAAGACAGGAGGGCAAACAGCCGCGTGTACCCGTGCTATGAGGTTGTCTGGGGTGGCCAGAAAGCTGTTAGACACTGGAGAAACCTCATCCAGCTGGGAGAACAGGGACTGACATTCAGTCTAGACATACCCAGAGCAATGCATGTTAAACCAGGATGTACAGGCCTCGACAGGCCACACTGGAGTGGGTGGGACAAGTCGAGACGAGCAGTGGGGCATTACTATAGACAGCTCAATGCAAACCTTCCTCAAGACTGCCACGGCAGGCTGGAAATGGCGACATGTTACGGGAGCAAGGAGCCAGGTGAGTGATGTTGTGAGGCTGAAATGCTTTGGTGTAAGTCAGCGGTGCAGCTACCGACCAGCAGTTCTGGTCAGCCTCTGCCTAAGGGAGGTATTACAAAAACCTAAGGGGTGCAGCAGGACATCAGGAAAAATAACAAAAAGGGATTAGGCATGTGGGCAGACTCTAGTAGGAAGAGAGAGTGGGAAGACAGGAGCTGAAAAACTTAAAATGGAGATGAAAGGGGAAACGCTTTTGTAAAGGAATGGATGATGTTGAGGACTTACAGAGAAGTCTTTTTCTCACAGACTGGCAAGAAACAAGTGGAATTAAAAGGTGAGATGCAAATCTTGTGGGAGGAATATTTTCATATGACGTTCAAAGAAATTTACTGCTATGGGCAAGAACTTCAGCGTAAGATGAGACTTGAGCTTTATGCGCCCAACAAGCCCATGGCTTGTTACCATGATTTTAGAAAGTTGTGGAATAAAATCTCATGCTTCTGGGTATAAGCCAGTCTTAGAAGAGATGTGCTTTCATGCTGGGCGGGTTATTTGACCTGTGCTGACTGCAAGGGTTTTACACCTGCTTTGAAAAAATCTTGGGCTGGCTGTAAGCAGTGGTAGGAATTGTGGATCCTCATCTTGATGGAAAATGGATTGTCCATATTTCTGTGAGCCTGGATGTGCTTTACAAATGCTGTGATTACAAGACCTGTACTTCCTTAATTAAAGCACAAAATTGCAATAGGGAGCTAAAGCTCTTTGTGCTCAAACCCTTTATTATCAAAGAATATCCCCCAATTAATTTGTCAGCATTACTTCCTACTTGGGAAGTTTTGAGCCTGTTAGAGAAGAGTCCGCTTTAATAAACACTCTCGTGCTGGTAGCTGGCTGGTGACTACTTCAGAGTTGCATAGATAATGAGTAATTTATTGCTACCTAATGGGAAAGGCTGGAAAACCAAGAGATTTTCCCTGTTTGAAACAAACCTTTCGCTGTGCATGTGTGTGTACGTGTGTGTGTTGAAGCATGACTGAGATACAGCGTTGCTTTCTGTTAGGTTGCATGCGTGCATTTCCTATAAGGTAAAATGCAATGACTTGTAGGAGAGAGGAGTGTTTGGATGTTCTGTACTTCACTTTTCTCTAGAAAGCCACATCCCATTCTTTTTTCTAAGACATGCTTTAAAAAAAAAAATCAACCATTGAGTGCTTTCAGTATTATACTCACAGTATACAGGGTATAGGAGTTACATTTATGGCCTATGTTCTGTTTAACAGCTGGATGAAATAAATTGTTTCATGTGAAATATTGGAGGACTCTGCATTCTCAAATCAAGGCCAGAAGCAGCTCAATCACAGAAGAATTGTCAACATCTTGTGCAATTCCACTAAGTGCTTCTTTTCATTGATCTGCAACTTTATTGTTGACAATTAAATCCATTTCAACGCAGAAGATAAACATTTCTAACAGGAGGTAGCAAAATCTTTTGTCCTGAATGATTTTTCTTCTGTTTTATAATTAAGTACAAAGTGTGTCACAAGTCTTGCTATTCACTTGTACTAAATACCTGCTTACTGTGGAATAATTGATATCAGCAGATGACAGAGCTGCTTGTAACATGCTTTCAAATGCATGTTTTTAATTTACATAATCAAATACTTTGTTAGTGTCCTTGGAAATCAGGATGAAAGATGACTGTGTGCTAAAAATGAAAAATTGTTTTTAGAAAATTATGTGTATCCAGTAAAACAGATGAATCGCTCTGGGGCCTTTCTGGTACGTGTTGGCTGGTATACCCAACAATCTCCTCCATCCTTTGCAGTAATAGTTTCTGTCATCTGCCTTTATTTGTCCAAATGTTTCATTGACCGATGTCTAATCAATATGAAATGTACAATCAGGTCTTAAATCTGATTAATTATTTCAAGCCTTGTAAAATACTTGTTGAAGTATACCTCCCAGGGCTGGCAGTCAGCAAGGTATACGTTTTGTGCATTGACTTCAGAGAAGTTACGATGGCTTATATTGGTTTTGACTGTTTGCACCAGCTGCCCACTTATCCATGTAAAAACCAAAGGGAATAGTTTTGTACATTTTGAAAGATCTAATTTTTTATCCTGCATAATTTTAGCTAGACAGAGATGATATTGTCAAGAGTGGAGTTTAACTTACTGAAGAAGTAGAAGAAAATGTATGCTATTTTTAAATTAAATAATGCTATAAAAATGTAAGATCTTCTTGGTAGGCTGAATGCTCAGTCCCGAAGGTCATACCTAGTAGGTACAGAAGAGTGAGAACTCCTATAGTTTTTATACTTGTGCAGTAAGGACTTTGATCTTAATCCAAAACCCTCTTGAGGGAATGGAGGATTCAGTGTTGATTCTGAATTGCTCTCTCAAGACAATTTCTTACTCCCAAGCCAGACATAGAGAGGACGGATCCAAGTGTGGAAGGGAGGAGCAGGGACAGGGTGCTATATATTCTTGTTTCTGAATCAAACTCAGTTGTTCCAGACCTACGCATGGAAAAGTTGGGTGATTTGCATTTCAAACAAGAGGTTTGGCCTCTCTAAGTTGATAGCATCATGCGTGATGTTGTCTAAGGACTTCATTCCCCAAGGCCTGCCAGGTCAGATCGAAGATGGCCATTTCACGGGTCCTTGGCTGCCAACTTGGGAACTGGCCAACTTGGCACTTAGCAGTTTTGGTCTTTGGTGCTCCCAAACATAGAACCTATCTGCAGTCAACACGTGATCAGGCAAAAGTAGTGTATGCAATGAATTGATGGATCTCTGCGAATTTAACAATTGGTGAATTTCAGCAGGGTCTACTGTTGGCAGAAGTGTTGGGCTTCATCTTGTGGCTATGATGTTCTCAACTGGCCACTTCTGGCCATCCTGTAGCTCTTTTGGATCACCCAAATGGTACAAAGGAGACAGAACACAGAATTTATGTCAAATTTTACTGCTCTGTGCCTTAGGAAGACAGACAATGGCATTTCAGGTGAATGCTGCGTATAACCTGTGTTCATTATAAAAATCCGTGTCTTTCCATGAAAGTGTTTGCATGCACTGTGTATTTATTTGTTAACTGTGTATACATATAACAGATACGGGTTGGAAAATAAATGCGTATGTATTACACGTGACACATACATGTATACAAACACATGGGAGTGCATATGTATATATGTATGTTCATAGAATGTATATAAAATATAATGTGAAGTCACAGATACAGAGTCTCTCTAGTTCACATGCAGTCATTTGGTTTACTTACAGGTCTTCACATGTGGCCTTGTCTGCTCCTCTGGTGCTATTGAGCCAACCGAGTAATAATCACGTAGACACAGCAGAGGGATATCTGCACTTGGTTGCTTGGAGGGGACTGAGCCCTGCATCTTGTGCGATCCCCACAGTTTCTGTGTTATGAAAAATAGAGGAATTTGAGATTTAAGGCGCATCAAAGGGCAAAGACAGGAAAGGAAGATAATGGAAGTTGCATGTGCTGTCTGGGTGGTATGAGCTTAGCCAATGTTTTTCTTCAGTCTTCAAAGAACGTTGAACTATGGCTCTATTCCTTTCCCAGTAAAAAGACTGGCTGCTGCTGGATGCAATATCAACCCACTGGAAAAAAGGAAGCCTTTGCCAGCACAGAAGTTACATCACAGTAATTTATCCAAAGTAGAATATGGAGACTGCCATCAAATGAAATTAGCTTGCTTACTTCTTTAGCTGTTCGGATGGAAATTAGTTCCTACGATGCAGAAACAATCTCAGAGACTTGTGTAGTTGGCTGTAGTGTCATAGGCTCGTGCAGGACTTTTTCCCCTTAGTTTTTGCTACTCAGTCAACACTCATAAGTAATGTACAAAAATGTGCTGGTAGAAAAAGAGTGATCTTACATGCATGACCTGGAAATACCGTTGATGAAGACTTGAGCCTTCCGTATGAAACACGCTTCTGGTAGTGTTCATCACTGATGAGATTTCAGCTCTCAAAATGAAAATTGTGGGATGAAGAATTCTTTCTTATTTATATAGCGTAATTATCAGCCATGCAGGGATCTGTCTGCAGAATATGCAGGGCTTAGACTGCTGCATATCTGGTAATGTTTTGGGGTGGATGCATAGATGCAGAGTCTTAAGACAGGGAGGGAGAAGGTGTGTGCACATTCTGTGTTTGACACTTGGAATAATGTTACACTACTAAATTACAGCATCTTCAAAGCTGGAAACTAACAGGAATGCCTCTTAAGGGGCTGTGTAATGAGGATGTAAGCAGCAGCAAAAAATACCCAGGAGACGGTAGGATTCCTAGCCCCTTCTCTCCAGGGGAGGAGCAGCGACTGTGTGAGGAACAAACTTCCCAGCAGTGAGCTGTGCTGAATAAATGTTACGCACGCCAGAGACACTAAAAATATCAAATGAAAAGATTTAATGATTGCACTGAGCACAAGGTATTCCCTGTAGATTTGGAAGTATCACCTCAGCAGGGTTTTCAGAACCCCTGCTGTATTCATCTTGTAGGGAATTTCTAATGACAAGACTAAGCCCTCAAAGCATTAATTATTACACCTTTCTATCAAAAATCAAAATATCATAGCTCTTAAGCCTGTGTGGTCTAGGAACCTATTTCTGAACAAACTGTTGCTCATTTCTTTCCTCTTTGGGGTCCTGTTTTAACTCATGTGGTGATCAATCTCTAACTTAAAATAATGTTTGATCAAACAGGATCAATGCAAAGAATTAATGCAAACAGAGTTTCCTTTATAACCCACAGTGCAATTGCAGTGAGATAGACCTTGGGCCTCCCGCACAGCTGTAATTTTTGTTCCCCTGGAGTCTCACTGTTTGCCACCGTGGTCTCCTGATCCAAATGCCCTGTGCCAGTGACAGGCTGTATACTCCAGAAGTGGTTGATGTACATCCCCATCAAGTAACTGCTTGCTTGGCTCCCCAGGGTTCTCCCCTGTACCTCCCTTTTGTCCCAGTTCATGAACTGTTGAAAAGTCTCCACTTCAGCAGGCTGTTGCTGTTGCACAGGACCTGTAAAGCACTTAATGATGGGGTCCTGACATGTTTTGTTGGGCTCTCTGCATGAAAAACCCAAATGACGGTGAATATTTGACACATTCCTGCCCAGCCCTCTCTAGCAAATCCAGTGATGCAAAAATTGGCAAGCACCGTGTACCTTGTCTGTGGCCTGGAGAAATAACACTTTCCGTCATAGTTATTTGTACTCCTTTTCATCAAGGTTTGACCAGTGTAGCTGTCAACAGTTCTTTCTGAATATTTAGTACTTAATTATGCATTTATTCATTTTGCTCCTTAAAATTGGCAGAAGAATGAACACAGTTTTTCTATCTTAAGATTATTTAGAAACCCGGATACTTTTTAAAACTACAGTCTTGTCCCAAGCCCCTTCGTTTCATGTGCGTTCCCCCCGTGCTTCTCTAATTGCCAAAGTTGTAAGTCCAGCTTTTCACCATTGCTGTGCAATACTGACGTAAATAGAGCTCCTACTTCCCACTGCAGCTGCTGGTGCTCTCTTTTCCAATCTTGGGGCAGCAGCATTCCCCCCGAACTTGTTCAAAGGGATGTCATGCATCAAATATTCACTGGCAGAAATTTGGGGGCATGACTCAAGTGCAGGTTGGTGCAGAGCCCCAGTGAGCAGAGCTCCGCTGTGGCAAGTGTTAAAATTATAATAGCAATCATTAGTATTAAGGAGACACAGCTGGAGAATCAAAACAAGCCACTCCATGGCCAGCCAAGCCAAGGAAGCCTGCTCTCCTCCCAGTAAGCATTGTAAGGTTTAGAATTTGTGTAATAAGGCACAGAGCTCACATTGCATTTCCTCCCTGTGAGGGTCAGCGAGGGTGTGATGGTGGAGTAACAACAACAGGAAACAGGGCTGATAAACAGGCTTTCTCTTTGGTGGCAGGTGGTTTGTTTTGAGGAGAATTATTGGAGAAGGAAGGAGAGAGGCAGATGCACACGTGCAGTGTGTGGTTGCCTGACTCTCATGTCTTCAAAGAAAATCTGTTTCGGGACTGTGTTGCCTTCTCAACTTTTTTGGCCATTCTTTTGAAGAACAATCTCCAAAGTTAATGTCACCAAAAGAAAATCAAGGCAAGGTTATGTTATCTTCCCTACCTTTATATTCTGTTCGTTTGGAAGCCCAAGCAATGGCAATATTCTGGTAAGCGTGTGAGTCGATAGGGGTCAGGGTGTGCGCAGGGACAAGGAGCGGTGCCTGGCTTCCAGCACAGCTCTGCCCCTCGCGCTGTGGCCATTTGTTCTTACACGTTTCCCTAGGTGATTTTAGTGAGCTGTGTGATTGTTTAGGGGCTGCTTTTGCCAAATACACGTACAGGTGATGATATTACCTAACCTCAAAAATTCATTGGGGCTGTTGCACAGCCCCAGATCTCGGAGTCATGCAATTATTGTAACAATCTCATTTTATTTAACAATCAATGAAATGCTAGTATGGTTGTGCTGGGCAACTGGGAAATGAATCCCTGGGAGGCATGAGCCAGGAGGCAGGTGCAGAAACCCGATGTCTGTCGTGCTGAACAAACAGGACAAGGCAGAGCACCCTCTGGGTATTTACCTTCAGACAGATAGAATGTTTTGGGAGGTATGACTCAAGAATGTTGGAGTATTTGAACCAGTACACTCAAGCTTTGTGTACTTGCTTCTTTCATACATTAACGAGGACACCAGAAATGATGCAATAGAAGAAATAGTAGGAGAAGGACCTGAGGCTTAGGTACACTGCTGGAAATGCCTTTTGTTCTGGTTTGTTTCTGTATCAAACCAAAATGTGACTGCCCAGAGTGCAACTCTGGCAGATCAGTTATGCTTGGTTCTGCCCATCGAGTCGCACACTCACCTGTTCTCTCTCTCTCTTTTGTTGCAGATAAAGAGTTAGGAGTCAGTACGCTAGCTGAAAATGCCGACCCTGGCACTAGGGGGCCAGCTGTCCCGAAAATATCAGGATTAGAGAGGAGCCAAGAGAAGAGCCAGGACAGCAGCAAAGACCCAATACTTGAGCCCGTGGTGCCTAAAGACCCCTGCCCTCAGGTGGCCCAGCCTCTGGCCCAGCCCCAGCTGGAGCCGCAGCCAGAGGCACCTTGCCCCAGCCCCGCGCTCGCCCCGCGGCCGGAGGCTCCGGCNCCCGCACCGCAGCCGCCCGTCCAGCACCTGCCCCGGCCGCAGTCGCCGGTGCAGCCAGCTCACCCGAACCTCCCTGCGGTGCAACCCCATCCGGCAGCTCAGAGCCTCTCGCAGCCGCTCTCTGCCTACAACAGCAGCAGTTTAAGCCTCAACAGCTTAAGGTAGGCGAGCGGAAAGGCACTGTGCCCATGTGCTGTGTCGTACACCCGAACTTGCAAGTTTGCTGCCCGGCGGTGATGCGTTATGGTGCCTGGAGGAAGTGAGGGGGGAATTGGGACAGAGGTGATAGCACATCCCACCCCATCCCTGGGAAGTAAGGTGGGCTTTGTGCCCTCTGCCTCAGATTCTTCCCCGAAACAAGCCAGGATCACTTTATTTCTGGTGTTCCCAGCAATACTGGGTAATGTGAAGCACTTAGTTAATTTGCTTTTACTTCTCCTGCTTGTCATTGCGCACTCAGGTTTTTGGAGGGGATTTTGTTCAATATAGATGAGTGGAAGAAAATCCCAATTCTTGCAGGCTGAGCTGCTCTCTGAAGGCTCACTGCTTTTACTCTCGCCTCCCTGTAAACCTCTTCTGCTTTCTCCAACTACTGACGTGCCCTTGGGCAAGAAATACAGCACAGCACAGCTGCTGTTAGCCCTGCTGGCAGCCTAGCATAGCCTTGCTCTGATGACATTAAGGCTTAACTTCTTCCTGCACTGACAACACCTTACAGTCTTCGGTGGTTTTCTCCTCACTTGGCCACGCAGAGATAAGCCTCACCTTTTATAGGGGAATAACAAAATTAACAGAGATTAAGCAACATGTTCACAGGAACCCGTGATGTCTTTGTAAGTCGCAGACCTCAGGTTTCCCCTGTGGGAACCCAGTGCTCTCAGCAGTGCCTCACCTTTCCCCAACTCTGAGCTTGCAGCAGGTACATGGTATCCTTCCTGACCTGGTGAACCAGTATTACTGTTGCTTCATGGTTTGACTAAATCTGGGAATTAAGACTTTGATTTATTTTTAACTAAATTGGTATTGCTCGTCTTTAAAAGCCACTGCAATAAAAGCATGTTGTTACTTGAAATAATGCCAAGTAGGATTAAGCACTATGTGATTATACTGTAAACACTCACTAGTAAGAAAAGAAAGCTGAAATATTGCAACCAGTAAAATCCTGCATATTTATTTTGCTGATTCATCTTCTCTCTTTATATTGTGGGGGTAACAAGAGGCATTAACAGTGCAATAAGCATCTATCCATTGTTGCTTTCTCAACTTCATCTCACATTTTCCATGGTCCTCCATCTTTCTATGTCATAGCAGAGAAATTAAACTTTTATTAATGCAGCGATCACTGATTTTGAGCTTCATTTGCTTGAAAACATGAATCAGAAGCAGTCATGTAGAAAGGACCTGATAATTAAGTAATGAATGCACAGGGCTGATTACTCCTTTGTGTGCCATGCCTGTGTTGTTGAAGGACAGAATCTCAGCCCGTTACAGGGAGGGAGACATGTCTTGGGTTTTGGCATAGAGAGACCATCGGCAGTGAAAGATATTGGGTAAGGTACAGGAGAGGAGAGCCTACAGAAAGGAGTATCTCAGTGGTGTTGATAGAAAAGCAGAATAGCAGCTGGCAGTTGTAATATATTACTTTTATTAGTGACAGGTTTATCATGAGCCATGCATAGTTTGTTGGGGTAGTGTTACATGTAGGTCTGGAGCTTTTCTCTTCCGTGCAGTGCTTAATTGCTTTTCTTTTCGTTAACAGCAGCAGCAGAAGCAGCACTCCTGCCAAGACTCAGGCCCCCCCGCCACACATATCTCACCACCCCTCTGCCTCACCGTTCCCCCTCTCTTTACCAAGCCACAGCCCGCTGCATACCTTCACGCCCACCCTCCAGCCCCCCGCACACCCACATCACCCCAATATGTTTGCCCCTCCTACGGCTTTGCCTCCTCCACCTCCATTGACGTCAGGGACCCTGCAGGTTCCAGGACACCCAGCTGGTAGCACTTACTCAGGTAAGAGACAGACCCATCACGGCCGTAACGTGGCACAGGAAACCGCGTCTCCGGTTTTAGTCAAAATAACGCATTTTGGTCTCTTCCCTGGGGGTTGCTGGTTGGGTAGAGGCAGCACTCATCGCTGAACGATTTGGAGCGATGTCAAAGCCAAAAACCACCCAGACATTCCCAATGACTTTTCTTCTACCCCAGGAATGAAGCTTTCTGGAAGCCTGTTCTTTTCTGTGTCTGCTCCCTAGGGTAAAACCACTTCAGAGTTCGTATGTGGCCACCCAAAATCTGTGAACCCTCTGGCAAATGTCTGTGCTATAGCTGTGGTCTGTGCTCAGCCCTGCTTCCCTCCAGCCAGTCTGGCTAGGGGGAGTGTGGTGGCCGTGCACACAGCAGTCCTGAGGCTGGGTACGTGCAAGATTGTGGGGAATGGAGAGATGTGAAGTAAAGTGTGCTCTGTTGTGCTGTGTCTGTGGGAAGATGTAACATATCTGTTCCTTCCAACTCACTGAGAGGAACTGAGGGAAGAACAGGGAGGATGGTCAGCATTTGAGTAACATCACTCGTGTCCATGCAGTAGGGGCTCATGTTATCATGTTGGTGGCCACTCTGTTCTCTCACTGCAGCTTGATCCGTACTGCTCTGGGTTGTGGCCACATCCATACAAATTTAGGGAGAATGCTCACATTGTGGCTCAGATGAATGCCAAAATGAAGACAGGCCCCATGAGAGAGGGGAACAGGAGACTTTCTTCTGTCTGTGAGGCCTTTGGGGAAGATCTGAGGGAGCTTTCTTAATCTGTACAGTGTCATGGTTTACCGTGAGGAAGTGTTAAATAGTGTTGCTACCACAGCCAGCGGAAATTGACGCGAGGTCTGGAAAAGTCCCTGAGCTCATGGGGGTTGTTTTGATTTGTTTGTGTTTCAGAACAAGATCTTCTCCGTCAGGAACTAAACACGCGGTTCTTGGCCTCGCAGAGCGCGGATCGCGGGGCCTCCCTGGGCCCGCCGCCGTACCTGAGGACCGAGTTCCACCAGCACCAGCACCAGCACCAGCACACACACCAACACACACACCAGCACACCTTCACGCCTTTCCCTCACGCCATCCCACCCACTGCCATCATGCCGACGCCAGCACCGCCCATGGTGCGTACCCCAGGCAGAAATGTGAGGATAAGTAGAGCACAACTCTATTCTTTATTACAAAAATTTAAGAATTTGCCAGGTGGCGGGGAAGAAGTACTCTGCTGCCCAGGTGTGGTTGGGTAGGAGAGGACGGGCTGTCCCTTCCCCATGACCGTCACAAGTGTGATAGGTCCAGGTGGCAGCACGGGGGCTGAGGGATGAGGCTGTTGGCCAAAGGGGCACTTGTGCCTGGGAATTCCTGGTGGTTGGAGTGGTGCATTCTGGTGCCTTCTCCATTTTCGTGCCTCGTACAGACCTTATTTTACCTGGAAGAGAGAAGAACCCAAAACAGTCTCACCAAAAGTTTATTTTCTGCGTATTTTTCCTCTCTGTTGGTTGCTAAATGATAGGGAAGTAGTCTATCTTACCAACAGAAATGAAGCAAGGAAATATAAAGTAACTAGTTTGTGCTTTGATCCCTTTGCAGTTTGACAAATACCCTACAAAAGTTGACCCCTTCTACCGTCACAGTGTGAGTTTTATTACTCTGTTTAAAACTGACTTAATTGCTTTTCTGTGGTGGGTTGGGATCACCACTCGATCAATGGCACAATGTTTAATCTCTCCCTAATCATCACTCCAGGATTTACCATTATCGTTCTTGGTTGCTTTGGCTTTTGAAGGCTTGCATTTATGGTGCTTGTTTCTGATAAAGATGCAGTATCGGCTTTTCCAATCAAAAGATCTCTTGCTCATGCAGCATTTGAAGACAGGTTCGCTATGAAAAAGATGAGACAGAAGAGGTGGCTGTTACATGAAGGAGGATAGAGCAGTAATTTCATCACTGTTTCAGTTGTGCCACAAATGTTTAGACTGATATTTTTCCTGAGAAACCTGAAATGAAATGACAAACTATCATACAAATCCTACAGGGATAGGTAATCTAATAGTTTTTTTAATACATCATATTTTGTTTTATAAAATTTGAAAACTTGTCTTATTCTTCAAATTTCAAAGGCACATCTGATCCACTGGGCTTGTCATGCTCTGTTTGATGACAGCAATATGAATCCAGCTATGCACTGGATGTGCTTCTCTAAGAGCTACCAAAAATGTTTATTGAGAAAAACTGATTTTTAAGATTAAGTAATTGTTAAGCTCCTGCTCTTAAGGGTTTGAATCTACTGATTCATTTGCTATTGAAATGCAGGTTGCATTTCCTCCATCATACTGACAAAGGCAGGTATCTGGTTGATTTAGTCAAGAATTTCTAAATCCAGTAATGATATTTTGATGAGAGAAGGAGTACTGCATCAGCGTTCAGAAATTTGCAAAGCACTTGGCTTTATATGTTGATTTTGCTTAGAAGTGGAACTGGGCAAAAAATCTGGTTAAGATGATAGTGTGATGCTTTCTGCTGTACTGATTAAACGCAGTTCCTGGTAATCACCGATGCCTGTAGTACATGTGAGCAGTCCTATTAATTTGTGGCAACTCATTTGAGTAAGTTTACAGTATGAGTTTTTGCAGGGTCACACCACTCCGAGCATGAGGCAAACATTTAAGCCCAGGATATTCACTCAGAAGGGTCTTGCTGCTCATTTGCATCATTCTTTGTGAAATTGCCCTCTTGTTTGCTTAGCTTTACATGGATTCAAAAGATAGATAATCATGAATGTGATGTGTTGATTCAAGCAAGAACGTGAAACTGGGAAATAAGTAGATGAATTTCAGAGAAATAAAGCACAAAGGTCGATGTGCAATATGGGAAACATTGAAATAGTCTCCACCTGTCCATTCTTTTCAAATTCAGGGTGATGTAATCTGTTAGAAATCTGACAGTTACCTGAATCCTACATGTCATGGTATTACCCCTTTAAAGTAAGGAAGGGCTTCCAGTTGTTCTGTGTTAGCGAGGGAGCCAGGATGTTGACCCTGCCACAGTCACACCAGCAGGGATCTGGTCCATTAAGCTTCCCCTGCCTTTCCTTCAGGAAAGGTTTGTCCTAATGAAGTTATTGCAAAGTAATCACGATTGCGTCTGCTGGATCTTTAGCAAGCTAATACCAAAGATCAACGTAATGGCTGTAAATTACATTGGATCAACAGTCTTGCTAAAACTACAGCAAGGTCACAGTAGCCGGGGCGTTTTAGTAATCTCTTCTAGCATGAATATGGATTGCAAAGGTAACAGAAGAACTGCTTGCATCAGTTTCCTGGGCAGCTGCAGTCCCAAGCAGCGTGCTTCTGCTGGTAGCAGTGTGTACCCGGCAGGGCTGTGCGGCTTCTCCAAACACCTGAAACTGTGGCACATCAGTAGGTACTTCTATAGCGATGAGTTTCTACAATAGATCCTCACTAGGTTACAGATTGTAAATGAATGCTGCAAGAGAACAAGAAGGTCTGTTTGAGGAATTAAACTGATAGAAAAAGATGGGGGAGGTAGAATATTTTATTAATAATTCTGACCTTGAGGAAAGGTAAAATTTAATTAGCGGTTGTTACAAAACTAAGGGAAGCATTTCTTATTATTAATCGTAGATAATAGAATATTAAGTATTAAGTCTCTCTCCATCTTTTGGAATTAGTCCATTACACACACAATTAAATGCAGGAGACACTGGAGGATTTAAAACACATTTTAGTTATTAAAAAGTTACTGTAAATGAGGACGTGTGTCTCTTAATGATTTCTCAAATGCCTACAGTTCAGCATCAACTAATGTCAATTTTTTTCTGCATCGCCGAAAGGAGCAGGTCCAAATTAAATAGAATTAAAAACAACAATAGAAATGTGTTATGAAAGGAGACTTGATACCATGCTTTTAAATCAAAAAATCTTTTGGTACCTCTAACATGCAGATGTATTTTCTCATATCTCAGTAGCTGTAAGATGAATAAATGACCTTGCAGGATGAACTGTTGAAAGGAGAATTCTATGATTGTGTGGGAAGGGATTAGGGAAAGCACACACATATGCCTGGCATAAACAAATTCATTAAAACTTTGTGGTACCGGTGTACTCTGGGATGGGATTTTCACAGTGTTTGCCCACTCCAGATGCCCAGTCTGACTGTGCCCAGTCCTGCTTCTGTTCGACAGGCCATCAACCCATTTATTTTGACCTTAAAAGTAGCATGCAGTAGGTTTGGTTTCGATCAGCTGAGTTCAGAGGTAGATCTTCTATCAGCCAGAGAACTCCTTCAGGTTTTTGGCTGAAGTTAGTGACGTTAGCAGCCATCCCCTGCTAGATCCCAAGGTCTCCCAGTGAGAACATCTTTATAATGAGATGCTTTGAATCCCTGACTCTTACCAGAAAGCAGTTTTATGTGTGATCTCTGCAATTTCCATGGCACTGTGCAAGTTAACTGTCTTACAGCATGAGTAAAAGATTCACAGCCAGACCACAGAGACAAGATAAGATTTGGACGTCGTGGTTTACTTGCTTGTTTCCCACATGTTTCTCTGCATTAGTTCGGGAATATTTTTTTTTTCCTTTTGCTAAGTTGTCTCAGAACAGATACATTGGGATCACTGAGGTCAGTGGAGATGTGCATATTTCTGTGTTTAACAGTCTGTCCTCATGAAACCAGTACCCTGCAGTTTTGGGGGGTTCTGCCTCAACTTTTTTCAGTAATCATTTTTCACAATTAAGTTCATCTGTCTCAGCTGCTGCTACAAGTGGCAGGATATCCTCTCAGACAGGCTAATGAAGCCAGAATTGTGCACATCTTCCTCATTTCCTACAGATACCATTAAAATCTGAGCATGCTAATGGAGTTTTAATGATACAATATCCTAGGGCTTGCGCAGTTTTTTTTCCCACCCCAACAGCAGTTTTCTCTGTCCTATTTGGCTCAGTAGTCTGCCTTTTCTCTTGAAATCATTTACCAGCTGAAACCACGTAAAATCTCTATCCAATTTAAAAATTAGTAATTGCAAAAAAAGTCTCTCTTAGCTGTGATGGCCTGATCCAGGGGCCAGGTTGCTGGCTATATGGTTTTGGAACTGCTTTTAAGCTCTCAAGTAGACATCATGACATCTGTGAACATTTCATGGACCGCTTTAACTAACATTGTTGCAACAAGATCACTTCTTCAGTGCTTCTCCCTTTCTCTGTGTACCATTTCCCTAACTCTGCAGGAATGCTCTCGCTGTCTTGTTCAGCTGTCTGTCTGTATTCGGAGGTGCACTTGCATTTATCCTCTTCCCTCTTTTTCTTGCAGCTGTTTCACTCCTATCCTCCAGCTGTATCAGGTATTCCTCCCATGATCCCTCCAACTGGCCCCTTTGGCTCGCTGCAGGGAGCATTCCAACCCAAGGTAAGAAGTGTTTCTGTGTTACTGCTCAAGTGCACTGTTCTACCTGAGTTCAGAGCTTGCTTTAGGTTCTGGAGCAATTGAGATCTGTGTTACAGCCTAATTCCACAGAGAACAAGTGGCTTTTCCAAAGTCAAAAAAGTTACTACTACTGCTACAAAAAAGTTATTTCTCACTAGGTTCCGACAGATCTAAATACATTAATGTTTTTGTATGTAATGCAATATGATTGTTCTCAGTATGCATTAATGTGAGGTCATGTTATAATCAACGTTTTAAGAAATTGTGGTTGTTAAATGTTTACTCATTTCCATAATTATCTCACAGCTCCACCACAATGCAATACACTGATATAGTTCTCTCCTTTGTGATGCCAATGACAGCTAAATGTGATGAGTTTTGTTTCTTTTTTCCTTTGTTTTTATGAAGTCACTCTTGATTTATGAGCGGAAGGAAATCATTTTCTGTAGCCTGTAGTCTTTGCAACTAAAGACTGAAATCAGGACTGAAATTTCTGCAGAGAAGACACCTTTCTTAAATTGGCCCATCCACTCTAATGACTGAATATGTAAATTGCAGTTCATTAGTGGGATTCTTCATATGTATGGTAATCAGTCTGTTAACAACTCTGTTACTTAATTGTTAGTTATACTGCAGCTGATTTCTTTTTTCTTCATTTTAACTTATGAAGATGCTGTCTAAATGTAATGTCTGTTTCTCAGAAAAATGCATTTTGTTAGATTAGCTGAATATTTACATTCAAGTCATGGGAAAAGCTTTAATTTTCTCCAACTAGATGTTGCCTTTACTGCTACCCATGCAGTAACAGCTCATTGTGAGTGGAGCTCGGAGCCTTGTACAGTGACAAATAGATTCCTGCTGCTTTGTGTGTGACAGGGAGGGCAGCAGTTTTAGCCAACTCCAGTGCACTGCTGACAAGCAGCAGAGCACAAGCTTGGTGCTCCACGTGCTGCTCTGGACGCTGTATCATGCGGAGCAGCTTTTCAAAGGTGGAAGGAATTTCCTGAGTAACAATCTCTGTGTCCTGAATGTTTCAGATTACTTTAAGTAGTGGGAAGTTGGTGGACAAGGAAAGGTTGAAAATTGAGATAATACATATTAATAATTGGGTTATAGTAGTTATCCTTTTCTCTTAAAAAAGTTTATCTTCATGGCTTAGGCAATGTTAAAGAAATGCTATTTTTCAGTTTCTGTTCGGTTTATGTGTGTTTTTTTTTTACTTACAAATGCTCTCTTTCTGTATGATGTTTTTAGACTTCCAATCCTATCGATGTTGCAGCCAGACCCGGAACTGTCCCACATACCCTTCTGCAGAAAGACCCACGGGTGTGTAGGAAGTATTACTATGTTTTCCTAAAGTAAAATATTCCTTGTGAAATCCTTGAGTGCAAGAGCTACCACCTTCAATATGTCCAAATTAACAGCTAAAACTAAAGCTTAATCTGAACTATTTAAGTCGATAAGAATTGGAGGGATTGTATGAGGACAATTTGAATCTTGACCCTTCTGTTCATCACTTGCAAAAGCAAACAGATTGTGTGCACTGCAGAGCTCTGTCCTTGCTGTCCGGTGGCATCCCCACAAGCCTGGGGGTGAAGGCATGAAGTCCAACTCAACATAGAAATGTACAAACCTCTTTGAGATTTATGTTTATATTCTGTAATTGTTTCTAACGTCGGTAATGACAGTTATTCCCTCGATTGCTGTAATATTGATTGCAGCAGCGAAATATGGATGCACTTTATTGATCACTGGGTGCTTCCAGATTTTTGAGTTGGAGCGTATGCGAACAACATTATTGTCTTGGTGTGTCACGTTTTAGCCTTTCTCTGTTCTTTGCAAATGCCCGCAGGTTGTTTGCATGTTTGAATGCATTGTTTGTAATGAGGAACATCATGCAGTCCTTTTTTGAGCAGAACTCTGACAAAAGCAATGAGGAGCACTCCTTAAAAATCAGTGTTTGGGTATAGGTCAACTTTTCAGCGCTGCAGAGCCATTTTCTTTGAGTTATGCCAAGTTCCAGTAGTTCTGAGTTAGTGCTGTAGTTGAGGTTTTACCGAAAGGAACCACGTTTTGAAATCTGCTCATTCCATCTGGTCAAAAAGATAACTGGAGCCTCCCATCAAGTCATTTAGCTGTATGCTGCCCTTCCACTTGTAGCATAGTTGTGATTGTTCCAAGATGATGCCATGTGCCATCACCAAGTCTGCAAGGTACCTCTCACACCTGTAAGTCTGCTTTGCCAGTTAGTGTTGCATTTCAGAAAAGAAAATGCCAGACAAATCATAGGTGCCCAATAAACTGAATTATTTTCCATTCTTAATTGGTGAAGTGTGAGCACAAGAGAATAAACAAATGCCCGACTCCCAAAAGAAAAGGCCATACAAGAAACAAAAATGAGAAAACTATTTTCTATACACCCGCTGTACAAAGTGCATCTGTTCCAATGTGAAAAATGTTTGAGACAAAGCACGTTGGTGACAGAGCAAGCATCAGGCAAGCACTCGCTCAGCAGTGGCTCTCTGAGTGTGCAAGCACAGGATGCCATGGCTGCAGGACGGATGTGGCAGTGGGTTTCAGGGCATGCAGGTTGGTGGGAGCAGCCCCCTGGCACAGCCCGGTCCTCTGCCAGTCTCCTAGCACCCCAAGCAGCTTGGAAAGATGAGAGCAGAAGTTTGCTGAAAGGACAGAGCTGTGTTCTCCTTCAGAGCAGTTAACCAGCCATTTTTGTAGCATTAAATCAACAAATTAATGCTGATGCCAGAGGACAGAGCGCTGGGTGTGAGGCATGTTCAGCTGCTTGTCAGCACTCAGGTACAACAGCCGTGGGGGGAGGGAGGCCAGCTCCAGAACGGAGGCTGAGGACTAATTATTATCCAAAAGGGCTTCATTTGAAAGTAAAATTATAACATTTTAATTTTGTCTCTTAATGAAGCAATACAAATTTGTTAATTAGAGCAATTGTTTGAGTGACAGGCATGTAACCAAGCTGTCATTTCTTCTTCACAGTTGACAGATCCGTTCAGGCCCATGTTGAGGGTAAGCAGCCTTCGTGTGCTACAGTTTGTTGAACTCGTCGCGGTCCCCGCTGGGCTGCAGCCGCGGGCTCCTTGCAGAGCAGCACCGTGTTCTGTCCTGGGTGTTCTGTGCTGTGTTTGCCGAGCAGTGTGGCCAGTCCTCTGCATGCACCTCGTGGGCACTCGAGGAAGATGAGCAGTGTTAAGCTTACAACCCCTTAATGCAAATAGTAGAGGTTAAATATTGCTAATCCTTCCGTTGTTCTGGCTCGCAGGGCTCCCTGAGCCAGCCTGACAGGCTGCCCTGGCAGTGCTCCCTTGTCATGTACTGCAGACTGAAGGATTGTGCTTCTTAATATTTACTGTGTGTTTTCAGTGTTATTCAGAGTGGAACTTCCTACCCAAGTGTCTTATTGTCCAGCACAGACAAACAATCCAATTCAAACACAGAATACTTCAGAAATAAGGATCAAAAGATCCAGTCCTCCAGTAATCCTTAAGGTTTTTTTGCTGATTTTTCCATATGTTCAAGGAGATCTAGATTTTTACAGGCCCTATCCCATAGTTTGTGCAGTGTTTAAGTTACCAGTAGCTTAAGGAGCTTCCTTCATTCCTGTGATTATTTCTAAATCTGTGCAGGAATCACTGTTAATGTAGTTAACCATAGACCCCTAAATAGCAAGACAGCAGAAAGTGTATCCTTAACAAGTCCTTTTCTGACGTGATTTCCAGATGCTCTAGACTACAAAAACAATAAAAAAGCCAAATGATGCTCTCTAGTTCTTTCTTCCCTTTCTCAGCCCCATGATTTAGCACCATGGTGACAAAGAGCCAGCTTAAGCCATTCCACCTTCCCAGCCAGAGTGAACTGACTGCCTTCCAATTTTTTGGGTTTATTGGTGAGCCAAAATTTTGGAGGTACAGACAAGCAATTATATGAGGGAGTCAGATTTATTTTGAAAATGGATATTTTTAAGTGCTTCATCTTTTGGTGGCAAGTCCAGTCTTAGAATAGCAGCGCTTTTGGAGATGCACTCGGTGTCCGGCTGTGACGCGATGCAGCGATGCGGGGTGGTTGCTAACAGGCAGACAGTTCATCAGTTCCAGCAGCACAAGCTGCATTCTCAGCCAGTGGCATCAGAGGATTGCAAGAATGCAGAGAAACAGAGCGTGGGTTTGTCTGGAGAGGAGGGTGACGGGGAGCATTCCTAGGATAAAACATCACAGGTGTTTGTAAATGACTCGCTCATGTTGTGTCCCTTTTGGTTTTTTCCAGAAACCCGGAAAGTGGTGTGCTATGCATGTCCACATCGCCTGGCAGATTTACCATCACCAACAGAAAGTCAAGGTCAGTCTTTTGGGCACACCTGCATTTCAGACAGATCGCACAGTGCATGCCTGTGAGAGGAAGAGTTTGCCTCTTGCTTTTAGCAGTTCTGTGCCAGGGCTAACGCCTTGTTAAAATAACCAGAAGTAGCATTATAGCATAACCTTTGATTTCACAGTGATGGTGTATCTGAATTAAAATCCTAAAGGTGGAATCTCAGAGGAATGTGTGTGATGCTATGGAACAAGAGCACTGGATCTTAAGCAATAACAGCTGGTTTATAGCTAGAAAGAGCTAATGGGTGTGCCTGTGAGCTACAACATTGCTCTTATGCATGGCTGAGGACACAAACATGTTGATCTTAAATTCTTTCAAGTCTGGAGAAGCTAGGCATGTGAGTCCCATTCCTCTTATTAATGTTCACAGACATAAGAGGGCACAGGAAGATTTCTCCTGTCCCTGCTCTGTTGTATCCAGTGTGGCTGCAGAGGCTGCCCTCCATCCTTTTTCACAGCCCATGTTGTAGCTGGAGGCTGGCACCAGTGCATGTCTGGACTGATCTGGCAGCCGCAGCCTCTCCAGTGATGTTACCCAGACGCTGTCTCACGGTGCTGAAGGTAGAGGGGTGGAAATCATTTCTGTGTTGTAAGTGCTGTGGGACTCGAGTGTAAGGGCTACGGCCAGGTGAGGCTCTCTTGAAACAGAGGTCATATTAAAACAAATAGTTTATTCATTTAATGATCAGGGTATTTCTGTTCTTTCCTTAACTGTATTTTCATTGCTCGTGGATTTTGTGAAGATTCCTTTCTTGTTACAATACTTTCACTGTACTTGTCAGTGAAAAATTCTGTGCTGCTCTTGAAGTTTTTCACTGTGTAAGAGGGAGGAAGGGTCGGTGTTCTGTCCTGTTTGGCCTCCTGCTGCAGGAGTCTATAGCTTCTGTTAGAAAGTAAAATTAACAGGAGTCTATACCACTTTGCAGTCTGTGTATGCAACTGAATTATGTAAGGTAGTGCTATAAGAATATGAAGATGTTGAACAGCTACTAAAACCTGCAGCTAATAGAGTTTAAAAATAACCCTTTTAAACAAGGTTGACAGGTTAATTTGCTGCAGGAGACGTATCTCTCTTCTCTGCTTCCTTATGTTTCCCCTGCTAGTGATCTTCATTCATCTTCCCATTATCAAAAAAGACAAGATTATAGACCTGGAGAGTTATATGTCCTTTTTTTTTTTTTTATTTTATTGAAAAGGTATTTTCTTGAAATGAAATTATTATTCCCTTGTTATCTATGTCCTTTGAATCTTCCTTGATTTGATATTCAGAGAGAGGTCACACTGGTTTATTCATAACTCCTGGTAAATGCCATTTTCATACAGCCATTTCCTTTTTGTACTGCTTTTCTACCTCACCTGTTTAAAAACAGTAATCATGCCCCAGTGTTCACGAGAGCGTGTTACTTGAGTTTTTGAGGCCATGGACAATGATAAAAAATAATTAGGAAATGTATTTCACTGCCTCAGTTCAGTCAGAAAATGAGGTGTGGTCTGCAGCCGTGAAGGTGAGGTGGGTTCTGCCCTCCCCAGCGCATGCCACCAGGACACACGAACCCTCTGCAGCCGAGGGCTCGCACAGGATCATTTCTCCTGACCCGAGGCTGTGAAGGTGCCTTTTCTCCTGCACAAGCTGGAGATGCTGCCTGAACATTAAGCACGGAATAAAATACTTTTACTCAGAAACTATGGGTTTGCATGCGGACCACTTGCAAAGTATGCAGGAATCAGGAAGTACCCAGCCTGCTCGTAATTGCTTGCAGAGGGCAGCACCAAGTACTGAAGAAACAGGCAAGACAGGAAACCTTGAAACACAACCTTCCTGACCCCAGGAAGAAATGCATGCAGCTGCAGATGCTGTTTGCCTGCCTCTCCCTCAGCACCGAGGCACTGTTCAGAGCTGTGTAACCTGTCTGCAGCCCCTGGGATTGCTGAGGCACAGCCGGGCCAGAGCCCAGCCCTGAGCACAACGCAGTTCTTCACCATGGCCCAGGCTGACCAGCGTGGTACTGTGCTGGCCTGGACTCCGGCGAGAATTTGTGCTCCCTAATGGGCCCTCTCTCTCCTAGGAAAGGAATTCTGGCCTGATCTAACGTGCCAAGAAATTGGCGCAGGCGTTGGTGTTAGTGGGCCCTGAGTTAAGGTGTTTGGCATTTGCTGGACTTGAAATGCACTCAGAAGGATTGTCATCAAGAGGGGTGCTCTCTTGAGCAGCAACTGGGAGTAAAATGAATCTGGTGATTTTCTTTGGTACTATTTTAAGGTAAATCAACACATTTGAAAGTCTTTCAACACAGCCACGATGTTCCTGCGCCTCTTCAGACAGGGATTTTTTCATTATTAGAACAGCACCCTTCGTATGGCCGCAATTAAAGTTTCTGCCAGCTTTTGCTGTTCTGAGTAATGCCTGTCAGAGGTTTATAACTTGGTTGTTAAGAAGAAGAATAAAAAAAGCTCACAGCCTAAAAATCTAGCACAGAGCCTTCAGCTGAGGCATTTGTGTTTTCTGAACATTTTAATTATTAAGGTACGACAGTCCTACAGCCTTAGAAGACATGACCTTAGCTTGGCCATCTTCTGCATTTCAGTATTTTTGCAGGCTATTATCTCGAAGCATTGATAAAGCCTCCTTTTTTGCTTCCTTTTTTTCCTGCTCACAGCTACATAGACATGTTATTAGCACTTGAAAAACAGCTACTAGGCATGCACATTAACTTGGTCATAACTTTTTAATATGCATATTTATATCATGGTAATAGTCTGTACTCTGAGCTGGCACAGTATTAAATATTGATTTATTAAGCGTAACATGCTCCAGAATTACTGCTAAGATCCACTGGTTCCGAGTTACACATTTGCAAATCCTTTCAGCTGACCTGCACAATTAATCAGCAATCTGTGTTTAGGGAGTTCTGACAGCACAGGTTATGGGGAATTTGGTCTTCCTCTGCGTTCTATAAAACTGTTGAAGTAGGGACCACTAAAACGGCACAAAGAAGAACCCATCCTTCATCCACTTATTTCCAGTACAGCTACATCAGCAAATACACCTTCAGAAAGAAAGCCTGCTCATTCGAGTACGATACAAATAAAGACAGCGACATACAGTGCTTTGAATTTGGAGTGCAAGCTATCAAAATGAGATTTAAGTTCTTCAGACACTAATACGCTTCATCTGTAATTTGATTCATTTGAGCCCCTGTCTTGCTCAGCTGCAGTCTGAGAGGCACTGAAAGATACACGGCATCAAGTGTTTCTCGATTGCAGCTGCACATTTGAATGTAATGGTTCTGGTGTGTGTTGGCTTGTCCCTGCCATAGCTGTCGCGCGAGGGATGCCTGCAGTCAGAGGAGGTCAGCTGGCAGCTCTGGCCCCTGGAGCTTTCCCCTGCATTTAGTGTGCCTGCCCACCCAGGATCAGATCCCAGCTAATATCTCTCTTTGGCTTTGCTTTTATTATTATTTTAAAACAGACCTGTACTTACAGCCAAGTATGTGTTTTAGGCCTCTGCAGAGATTTTTGTGTTTGTTCTTGTAAGTCAAGCCTATGCTGAAGTGCTCTGCTCCAGAGGGATGGATGTGTTTGTGGTGAACCCTGGGAGAAACACCTGCTGGGACCCGGAGGTTTTCTGCCTGCATTGAATATCCCTTCCAGGAGACTGTGGCTGTGCACCTATGTCCAGGGTCCTTAAAACTAACATCTTTGTTAAACCATCAGTTGTTAGGAATAAATTGCTATACCAACAGCATTCTGAAGGTGCCTTTTACTGCTGTCTTTTAGGACAGTCTGTTCTAAATCCTGTTTTTACATTTCAGAAGCAGATGCAGTCAGATCCACACAAGCTGGACTTCGGCCTGAAACCGGAGTTTCTGAGCAGGCCGCCAGGCCCCAGCCTTTTTGGAGCTATCCACCACCCCCATGACCTGGCCCGGCCCTCAACTCTCTTCTCTACAGCCAGTGAGTACTGAGAATCAAATCTTTCCTGTGGCGTGCTCATTAACATGCTAATCTGTGCCGTGTTGAAAGGAAATTTCCCATATGTTTTGGCTTATGAACTCTCTGCAAGACATGCCAGAGGCTATTAGTCTATTTGATAAATATTTTAAAATTATTCCATATGCTTCTTAAAAAAAGAACAAGAATGTGATGAAATGCCATGCAGGTTATACATGGAGAAACATTTCACACAGCGGTATCTGCATCATGGAGATGACAGGTTGGAAATACGCTGTATTTTACATTCCCTTTTCTTTCCGTACTGACACATTCCCCCTCCACCCTCTATAGCTGACAACTTCTGTTTAGAAGAGCAGCTGCTATTTGCATGGGATCCTGACCTGAATAGACAGCAGCCTCTGCTCATGTGAGCCGCTGTTTAAGAAGTCAAGACCAGAGCACGGGGAGTCCCTTTGTTGTGGTTTGAGCAGGCAGGCCTGGAAACCCCACCCAGCCTTTTGCTCATCCCCCCCTCCTCCCAGCTGGGATGGGGGAGAGAATTGAGAAATAAGGTAGAACTCGTGGGTTGAGATAAAAGCTATTTACTAACAGAGAGAGGAAAATGGAGTACAATAACAGTATGATAATTATGTACAAAACAAGTGATTGTACAAAGCAATCGCTCACCGACCGCGACCGATGCTCAGCCAATCCCCAAGCAAACGGGCCCTCCCCGCTCTCTTCCCTTCCTTCTATTACATGATGCCATATGGTATGGAATGTCCCTTTGGTCAGTTTGGGTCAGCTGCCCTGGTCCTGTCCCCTCCCAGCTCCCTGCGGCCCCCCAGCCTCTTTACTCTCCCAGCAGAGACATACAAATGCCCTTGGTTCTGTTCAGCGCTGCCCAGTGTTATCAGCCTTGCTTTCCTTGTTTTCCAAAACACAGCTTTGTAGCAGACACTAAGAGAGAAAGTTTCACTTAGAAACTAAGACACCCTTTCTGAGCTTTTGCTCGGAATTCACCCCATTGGCTTTGTTTTGGCAGGTGGGGCGCATCCAGCCGGCACCCCTTTTGGCCCTCCACCTCACCACAGCAACTTTCTCAACCCAGCTGCTCACTTGGGTAAGTGCAGTGCTACAATTAGTCGTTCTTGGCTGTCTCTGCAAGTAACTAACTGAATATGTGCATAGATCCATTTACAGTTGAATCTCCACGATGAACCCTTTAGTGCAAGCTTGAGGTCATGCCTCTGAATTCGTAGCAATTCAATAGAATTTGTAGCAATAGAATTTGTAGCTGCGTGAGCCTTTGCACTGTGCTTTGGCGTATCTGCCATGGCAGAGGAGTGCCACGCCGTTCTCACTTCTTGTCTTTTGGTTTAGACCGTTAAAGGTTGTCCATGTGGATGCTCTCTGAGCGTTGTTTATTTAACCTTTACAAATAGCACGTTTTATCCATTGATCTTCTGTAACCCAAGTACCAGTTCTAAACACCCATAACAGTATATCTGACAGTAAAATACTTCAGAAAACAAACTACTTGGGTGTTAGAGGAGTAACGAGGCTGCTTAGGTTTTGGTGTAGTCGTGTTTATAAGCAGTCAAAAAATACATCAGGATTAAGGCTCATGTTCAGAGAGGTGTTTCTGTTCCTAACTCCTACTGAGACACCTGCTTTTCTATTTGAGTGAGCGGGAAGGAGATCCTAAATACTTGTGATCTGGCCTTACATGTGTATGTCAGGGTAAAATAGCAAATATGTGTCAAAAAAAAAGGAACCATTCAGGTCACAGATGTTGTTAGTTTCCTTTTAATTTAATGATGTTGCCATAAGCAATCTGCTCCCTAAGAGAGCATCAGGCGTCACGACTCTAATTTGATATTTTGCATAGGAAGGATTTAGGAGGGTCACCAGGCTGGTACAGCAGACTCGTGATGTAGTTCTGTCATTCTGTACTTAGCTGCCTATAGAAAATGCTAGCTTTTTCCTTCCTCTTCTCAGTGCTGGTATTTATCAGAAGTAGTCTCATCAAAATCATTTGACTTCTCTGAAATTGAGAAGAGAATTTGCTCCATATGACTTAGCAATACCCTGTATACATTAAGTACGAAAAAACTAGGTTCCAATATTTTTCATAGTCCGTCCTAGTTTTTCATATGGTATTAGCAGTGAATATCAAGAGCATTACAGAACCTTCAGGTCAGCATGACATGTCAGTACAATAAGACATTTATTTATATCCTGGCTGTGGTTTAGGAGGCATGACTGAGGCATGGCCTGAAGGTGTTTTGCAAGCACAATTGCCAGACTTAATAATAGCCTTGCTAGCCAGGGACATTTCCTGAGACAGACCATGGAATTGAGTTGGAAGGGAATAAAAGGAAATAAAAATTGAGACGTTTGGAGATTTTAAATGAAGTTGCAACTTTTGCTGAGTTACAGGCCTCAATACCGAGTGTATCGTAACGTCGTGTTTTCTAGTAGGATGATCCCATGCATGTTGTCTTTGGAAAAAGAAATGGTTTTGTATTTCCCACTCCCTCACGGTCACTGGTGTGCTGTGGGTGGATGATGTTCAGCTGTTGATGGACACAGACTGAGCTCTCATGCAGCTGTAATGCAGCTGGAGAACGCGCTGATCCCTCAGCACCGTGACCAGCGTGGCAGTGAGCTGTTTCCATTGGTTTGCAGAGCCTTTCAACCGGCCAGCTTCCTTCAGCGGCCTCACTGCAGTGGGCAGTAATGCCTTCGGGGGACTCGGGAACCCGACAGTTAGTGAGTAACCTCTTTGTTTATGCGTTCTTGTTTGCTGTGTAATTCAGAATATTGAGTGATGGTGACTATTTGCTGTCGTTTGATCAGTTGCTTAGATCACACATCAGTAAGGGATGGGAATTTGAAAAGTGACCTTTTTCTTTTAAATAACAGCATTTTTTAGTCATCAGTAAATGATTTTCTATTACTTACCTCATCATTTGGGTTCAACATAATGCCCATTACATTGTTTAGTCAAAGAAATAAATGGATATAGAGCTGATGAGTGTGAGGAGTTTGTGAGATTCCCCATGGTTTTGTTGCATGGTCAATACAGTTAATGTGCAGTGCTTATCTGTGCTCCCTAGCTGTGGATGAGAACATTGTTTTTCCTTTCTCACCAGTGAATCCAGGTCATGTGCCTGGAAAAAGTCACTAACCTGCATTTATTTGTCCAGGGTCATCAGCATTTCTCTAGATTTGGCCAGTTCTTTTAAAAATCGCTCTCTTTCTCCATACCTCAAATCTGGCATGATTTTGGTCACGTACTGTTTTACTTTGGTTCAGGATCCAATGCAACAAGTTCCATTATTTATAGTCAGAATAATGGTCATTTCCTGGTGTCTCTAAAATGTTTGGACTAAGGATCATTGTCACTTTTACCTTTCTACTTCATCCCCTGTCAATTTTATCCACAGCATTTCCCTATCCAATTAAAACAGCTGTCAGATGCCTGCCCATTTTTAGGAATGAGACCCTCTAATGAATCTCTGTTAATTTCCTTTCCTTTTCCAGCTCCCAATAATATGTATTCATTTTAACTCTGAGTGCTGTAAAAGTTTTTTTGGTAAGTACCTTCACTAGAGCATACCTTTTTCTTAAACCTTTTTGTTTTCCACTTCACCATTTCAGCACCCAACTCAATGTTCGGCCACAAGGATGGCCCCAGTATGCAGAGCTTTAGCAACCCTCACGAGCCCTGGAACCGACTGCACCGAACTCCTCCTTCGTTCCCGACCCCTCCGCCCTGGCTGAAGCCAGGAGAGCTGGAGCGCAGTTCATCTGCTGCAGCTCATGACAGAGATAGAGATGTAGATAAACGAGACTCATCTGTTAGTAAAGATGACAAAGAAAGGTACGAAAGAACACTTCCAAGAATTGTCTAGTTCAAAGCTTGGGGCTCCGTTCCGCTTTTAACCCTTCCCAGCCTGGCACATTGTTAAACCAGAGCTTCAGGAGAGGGACACCTGGGGAGCTGACACTGCTGCTGCCTACAGTGTGAGCTGGCAGTAGGGAAGATGCAGGTCTGCCTCAGGTGCTTCCTCCTGCATCTGTCTCTCTTCTCACTTGCACTGCAGTTCATCAGAAAGAGCTTTGCTGGAGCAGAGTTCAGGCGGTGTCAAGTGAGAATAGAATGCTTGCCCTGTGGGTGACTTTTTCATAGGTTTTTTGAAGACTTAATGTGTAGGTAGGTGCCTGACAGGATGAAAAAAGGATTATGAAGTCCATCAGACACATATCTGCACTTGTGAATACTTAACTTTGTAAATCTGACCCTATCTGCAAAAGAAATAACCCTGCCTCCCTCCCCTAAAATGGCCTGAGTAGAGAAACCACTGATAAAGTTGTAAAATTACAACACTGCAAAATATACCAGTGTGTCACGTTCCAGTACCACAGCGTGTTTCAGTGCATGCTGTTCAGTAAATCAGCTGCAATCCCCTGAAGCAAACACACAGACATGCACTGCTGTTGCATACCTTCAAGCATGGCTTTTGGTCAGTGTTTTACGTGGACTTGCACTCTAACATGTCCAGGCTGGGAAGGGTTAATGAAAAGTAAAACCTGGTCATATTTTTTTTGTCAGGACTGTTCCCATTCTACAGTTAACTCCGTAACAATTCCTCTTAACATTTAAGTACCAAATTATAAGAATTTGCCATTCAGCAAGTGTCATGCCTTCCTTGAAAAACGTGGAAAGGCTGATTTCAGCTTTTTCTGTTGTGGCTTAATGGCTTTCCTGTTAAGTTTGCACATTCCTTTACTACCTAATGGCTATTTGTTTCTAATTTTTAACATAAAAGAGTATTTAGGAGATGTGCTTTTCTGACTTCTCTGTCACTAACCCAAATATACGCATTAGTAGCCTTCTCAAAAAGAAGTTATGCTAACACATTAGATATTCTAAAAATACATTTAAGAGCTTTTCTATGTTATTGTGAAATGTGAAGAGCAAGTCAAACTACAGATCTTTTCACCTACATTTTCCATTTGGAATATTTTCTGTTTGGTAGCATAGCTTCATTATTTTCATGTCTGGTGTTAAATGCTTCAAAATAAATTTCTGTTAGAAATTGGGGATTCTGTCCTGCGATATGCTTAAGCATGTGAATTACTCTACTGGCTTGAATGGCAAAACATTTTAGTTACTAATTATATGGGTAGTCTTTAGAATTATGTGATTATTTCAGTTGCTGTTCCATTGTTTTGTTATGAAGTGTTCCTGCTGAAGAAAATCCCTTTCAGAAATACATTCCTTGCAAGCTGCTTTGGCATTGCCTGAACTCCATATCATAGCTCAGAACATATTTATTTTCAATAATTTGAGAGTTTAAAAGTAAATGTCATTCATTCTTCATGTTTCTGCACAATGATGGCTGCCAGTTCAGTACAATAACGGTTTTGCTGATCTAGTATCGCTATGCATCCATGTGGTTTTGAAGAGTTCTGTTTGCAGCATGCTCACACTGTTTTTATGAGAAGATGCAGAGAATTCCTTCCTGGAGACCTTCTCCCAGTGTAGATAATGCCTGCAGTAGTTTGTGAGCCTCCCATACCTACCGTTTTCTCTTCAGTGGCACCCAGTGGGGTGAGGATGTAGCTTGCCTTCTAGCTGAGGTCCCAATCTCTGTTACTTATGTTTGGCTAATTTGACCAAAAACAACTGGGAATTGTGCCTGGAGTTCTGGTATAATTTCATCTCAAAATTGTTCTGTCATCAAGGGTCTGAGCTTTATCTGCCACCAAAGGGGCCATCTAGACACAAGCATTCATCTAGATTTCTTCTGTAATCAGCGCAAAGGAGGTCCCTCACAGGTACCCCTTAGCTCGGCTTATTCCCATGTAAGATTGGTGTTGAAATGATAATCATAGAATCATAGAATGGTTCAGGTTGGAAGGGACCTTAGAGATCACCTTGTTCCAACCCCCCTGCCATGGGCAAGGACACCTCCCACCAGACCAGATGGGCAGTGTTCTGCGGTGCCCCCTGTCTAGAATGAGACAAGGCAACACCTCAGGAGAGTTTAGACAGCAGTGTAAAACTGCAAACAGTGAAAGCTGTTCACCTGTCTGTGAAGCTTTCTCAGGTGCAGAGCTGGTGGGGGAGCTGCTCTGCTATGTCCTGTTACAGTTCTTGCTTTCTCCTGGAAGACTGTGCAATTTTTTGTCATCGTTTTAAGGTCTCTGTTACTGCAGTCTAGGATTAGAAAAAAATCAGTACAGCTATTGGCAAAACAAGATTTGTTCCTTCTCAGTGTTATTTAATTTAAAATGTCACTGAGCAATTCCATTCTCATAAGGACGTTGATGTGTATATAATCCTAGAACATTAAAAAGAATAGAAGAATCTATTGGTCTCTATCAACATAAACGAAGCAGTAATTGACATGACGTCTTGTGCATTATCTTTCAGTGTAGCATGCAGCCTCAAAACATAACTAATTTAGTAATAAGATCATTTCAGAACATGATCTTAAGTTTCTTTTTTGGGGAGACTGAGGCTTAGAGCTGTTCCCTTATTATTAATGTAAGTAGCCCTGGATAGATCTGAGGATAAAAAATGATTCCTTCCCTGACCGCTGGACAACCACTCACCTCACTTAAGTGAGTGCTTACCTAAGTAATCGATAGCCTCCTGAGATAATGTAGCTGTAGCTGAAGGGTGATGGGTGCCCTCTGAACGGGTCCCAAGAGCAAAACAAGTACAGGACCAAGTATTGCAGAGTCCACAAGCCAGTGCTTCTCAGTAAAGGAAAAGAATCAAGTTTTCAATGTCGAGGCATTCATTGAAGGGCATTGACTTGATCTTACCGTGTCCAAATCTGGAAGCTGTTAAAAGACTTAGTGTTTGGTGGAGAGCAAGACACAGCCAGGACACAATTTTCAGAATGTTTCAGGCATAGTCAATCAAAGCAGAACCTGATACCCAGGAGTTAATTAGTAGCAAGTGCAGACAGGGCAGTTCTGGTATCAAATGCTCCAACTTAAAAATGTTATCTAAAACAGTTGCATTCTGGACTCTGATTTTTTCAGACCTGGCCCATAAATTGACTGTTTCAACAATTACATCTAGATAGAGAACAATATGCTTCTGGTGAGGTTACAATAATGAGAATTTCCTTTTTCAAAGGTAGTCTTCCAGCAGTTGCTGCAGTTTCACCATCCAAAAGTACCTGCAGCTTAGAGGTTGAAATCTTAACGCAGTTCAGCTCATTAGCAAAAAGTAAGGAGCAGAAACTGTGCAGGTGAAAGAGCAAGTTGTCCACTTCGCAGTCACCCACTGAGCTCCCCTTAGCCAGCCAGTATTGCTCCTCTTGTCCAGAGTGAGGTTCAGCATACTGTCCTCATCAAAGTGTGTTCAGATGACACGTTGCTAAGCAGAGACCGCAGCACCCAGAGCAATAGGTGAGCTGGAGCTGTTTGGGGACTACAGAGGACCTTGCTGCTTGCTCCTCACTTTTGCCTTTAACGGCATGCTGTCCATCACTCTGCGTGGAAAAGAATCCCCATATCTAGAAAACAGCACTTGTCCAACACTGAATATCTGGAGCTCTTTATGGAGAAATCAATTGCAGTTAGCGAGACGTGAAAAGCATCGGAACTGAGGAATTAGTTTTACCATAGAAATTTCATTCATTTTAAATAGGAAAGCTATTCCACTTGGTCAGCATTAGTTCCAGAACACAGTACAGGATCCATTCAGATGCTTATTTTGTTATCCACTGCCAGACAATTATTCTCTAAATCTTTTGTGCAACATAAATAGGTTTGAAAGATGGAAAGAATTTGCAATATTTTGAGACTTCTTGGCAGTGGCAGGGAGATAAATTGGCACAGTCTCTGCTGTGCTCACTCTGCCCTAGAAATGGGAAAAGATTGGTAATCCTAAGAACTGCAGACTCCGGAGAGGTGTTACTTTGAGAACCAGCTTGAATGATGGGCATCTCTGCTGAAGAAGTCAACACACAATCTATACGTGATGGCCACCTCTCTTACAAGACCTGCACTGAGCTCGTTTCACGCTGCTCTAAGTGCCTGTCTGTTCAGAGGTGGGTTGTCTGCACAGCGCTGGTGTCTTGAGAAGTTTTAGTCTTCAGTTTTGAGAAGGAAATTGAGTTGTGAGAAGTAAATTGAAAGTCTGGAAGGATGAAGACAATATAGATAAGCAACAAGTAATGTTATATAGGTATGGAAGTTTTTCTAAAAGTCAGTTGAATGAAATGTTGTCTGTTTTCCCAAATGTATTCTTAATAGAAGCTGCAGCTAAAATCCTATTACCCATGTAATTTGCATTTAATTGCCTCCACTTTTTTTGCATGAAATTAGTATGATTTTATTCTTCTCTCTCTCCTTCACAAACAGTTAAGGCTACCATCCTAGAAATATGTTTCCTAGAGCTAGATTCCCCGGGATCCTTCTATGGACTTCAGTGTTTGAAGTTTCAGGCAGATCACTCACGAAGCGGCTGCTTCAGGGATCTTCTCCTGCATGGAGATGATAGGACAGGCCTAGTTGAGACATGGGATGTTCTTCTGGTGTTTTAAGCGTGCAAAAGAAACAGTGCATTAAATGTTGCATGTCAGTAGCTTTCTGCAGAGCAATGAGTTTAGTCAGACATCCTCAATGCTTTGTTTTATTTTTGAGGTTGTCTCGTGCTTTAATTTTTACACTTCTCTTTCTTCCTAGGGAGAGCATTGAGAAAAGACACTCCAGCCATCCTTCGCCAGCACCTATCCATCCAGTAAACTCCCTCGGACATAATCGCAGCTCAAATGAGCAGATCAGGAGCCATCTGAATCCCGAGGTTCGAGAAAAAGAGAAACCCAAAGAGCGAGAGAGGGATCACTCCGAATCTCGGAAGGAAATTAATGTTGAAGAGCACAAGGTGAAGGACAACTACATTTCAGAGAAAGAAGGCCTGAGCCATGAAAGCCGAGTGGTGGAAGAGTCAAAGCAAATGTCCAGGGTTCCTTCACCCTATGCTAGGCCCCCTGTTGTGGAGAGCACCAGGCCTAACAGTACTTCAAACCGTGAGGCTGAGAGGAAGAATGAGCCAGCATACGATAACCCGAAGAAAAGCAATGAAGTCAAAGTGAAGGAGGAGCGAAAGGAAGACCACGATGCTCAACCTGAGGGACCTCAGACTCACAGGTCATCTGATCAGCCACCGCCTATATCTACATCCAGTGTCCATCCAAGTCCTTTAGCATCAATGCCCATGACTGTAGGTGTAACTGGGATACATCACATGAACAGCATCAGTGGCCTGGACAGGACTCGCATGATGACCCCTTTTATGGGAATTAGCCCAATTCCCGGTGGAGAACGCTTCCCCTATCCTTCTTTCCATTGGGATCCAATGAGAGATCCCTTAAGAGATCCTTACAGAGAGCTAGATATTCATCGGAGAGACCCCCTGGGCAGAGACTTTTTGCTAAGAAACGACCCCCTTCATCGTCTTTCAACGCCGAGATTATATGAAGCCGACAGATCGTTCAGGGATCGGGAACCTCATGACTACAATCACCACCACCATCACCACCACCCTCTCTCTGTTGACCCTCGACGTGAGCATGAGCGGGGCAACCACTTGGATGACAGGGAGCGGTTGCACATGCTCAGAGAGGACTACGAACACGCACGCCTGCACTCAGTTCACCCGGCCGCCTTGGATGGACACCTGCCTCACCCAAGCCTCATCACGCCAGGACTCCCTAGCATGCACTACCCCCGAGTCAGTCCTCCGACAGGACACCAAAATGGTATCCTCAATAAAACTCCCCCCACAGCAGCTCTCAGTGCCCCGCCACCGCTTATTTCTACGCTGGGGCCTCGGCCTGGCTCTCCCAGAAGGACTACTCCTCTGTCAGCAGAGATGAGAGAGCGGCCTCCTTCTCACACCCTCAAGGACATTGAAGCTCGATAAGCAGAGCGAGACTAAATAAAAGCCAGAGAAGGAGGGACAGAATGTTGTAAATGGACATAATGCAAAGACCTTCTTTAGTCATTGATACAGACTGGGGATGTGACCCACTGTACAATATGTATAGACCTGAGTGCAAAGATTTTGAAATGGTTTTTTTGTATATTATATGTTGAAATTTTCCAGATCTTTTAGCCAAGTCCATATGTTCCTCGTGTCTCCTACTCTATTTTATTTCTAGTTTAAAAGTTTCAGATTTTGAACTGAAGAACAAGACATTCAACTGAATTGTTTGATTAGAAACAAGCCACCACCAATGAGAACCGTACAGAGCTCTTTCAGACCAGAAGTGAAGACGTTTGTAGATATTTATGTAAAGAGTGCTTCATGGGTTAATGGTTCATATATGCAAAAAGGGTAAGATGAAAGCTTTACTTTGTACAAATGTAAATAGATAAAATTAAGTAACATAATACATTAATACTTCTTAAACTGTGCTATTTGCAAACTTAATATTGATCAACACAGTCTGCTTACGCTGTGTTACATATATTGTTATAGACAGCTAAACCCCTTCAACTATGCAATGAATTTTAAGGCTTTTCACAAAAGCCTTTATAACTCAAAGGAGCCTTTTCAACACACAACATACTTAAAGTCATATTTTCCCTGAACAAGCTCATCTATACTAGAAACCTATTTCTCCTGCTCGTTTTGATGAAGAAACAGCCCACTAGAGGTGTAGTTCTCTGTCTGGACCCCGCATCAAGATGCTGATGTTACTGTACCTCATGTATTCCTTAGGACGCGTCAGGCTAGCAGTCTATAATCGCTGATACTGTCATGACAGATGGGTTTGCAGTCACATTAATCTGGGTTAAACAGAGTAACAATCAAATGCTGGCTATTTTCCAGAACTTCCATCACTGAAGATGTTATTTTTGAAAGAATGTCTGGTTATAACCATTCATGTCTGTTTTTATTGCCAGTGTGTCATTTTTATCTGTACGCACACCTTTTTTTTTTTTTTTCATGTTTAGCTACATTGAAACAAATCCTACAAGAAAGCCAATACTTTTCTAGAAAAATGATGGATATGTTTTCACTGTGGATAAGTAGTTTAATTAATGAACTCCGCTGCAGATTTCATAATGCAATTTGTTGTATTTCAGTTGGTAATAAAGTCTGTGAATAGTTAACAGGTCAGCCTTGTTGTTCCCTAATCATAGAAGACGTGAAATAACATGAAGAACGTGGTCCTTTTTAACAAAATGCATCATTCTTCTGAAATCTGTCTTTTCATAACACTTTTTTATAATGCATTAAGTTTCTTATCTGACTATTTGGAGAGAATATGACTTTATCAGAGAGAATTCAATATCTTGTCTACTGGACTGTAAAATATATGTATGAAATAAAATTAGTTCCATTGGTCTTCTAGTGTATTAAAGTGCTATCTGAAGTTGTTATCCTGTTTTGGCAGAAAAAAAAAGAAAAAGAAAAAGAAAAAAGGTAACTACAGGCAGTTGTTTCTAATGATCAGAGATCTATTTTAGTAGTCAACTGAAGGTTTAGTTGTGAGCTTCAGATTTTGTGAACTCCAGATGTTGTGCAGTGTTCTTTTTTCGTTGTTTTTTTTTCCTTTTATTTCATTTTTTGTTTTTGTTTTTTTTTTTCTTAAGAACAAAAGGAAAAATACAAAAAAAGCAACCCTGAAGAATATGTACACTGGAACCGTAGTGGTAGCTTTCAGTATTGTAAAGAGATTGTTATATACAAACCTTTTTGCTGTTTATCCTGTATGTAATAAAGTCCTTTCTAGATCCTATGTGAAAAGAAAAGTGAAGCGGCTCTCAATCTTCAGCATGTTTCCTCATCAGCGAAGACTTGTGTAATGTAAATTGTGCCATGTTATTAAAAAATGTGAACTAAACTGCTAGGTGCTTCTTTGTGTGGAGTACCCCATCATTGCTATGGGGAAGAAATCATACCTTTTCCCAGGAGTGGGCTTTTGTTCAGAAGAAATAGCTGTTAGGAATGGAAAGGACATGGTATGGTTTTATAAGCTATCTTATAAATAAAATCATTTTAATAGTCAGGTAAAAAGGAACAAAAAGGAGACCAAATCCTTAGCTTGTCCAAATTCTTTAAAATATAGTAACATCCTACTTAAATTAGCTTTTAATTACTGACCGTGTGGTATTATAGGTTAGTCCCATACTTACATGCGTGTGGCTGTATGCGAGCCCTTTTGTGAATTTGTGTAGTTTCACGCAAGTCAATGGCATTTTACCAGTTACCAGTTGAGGATATGGCTCTCGGTTACTGTGACCACTTTGGGCATAAATATGTACAATTTCTAGCAAAGTTTTTAGTTCTTCTTAGTCCAGCTTTCATGGTGTCCTTTTCTGGAAAATAATTAGCTCCCCGTGATGCATGATTTCCTGGAGGCCCTCAGTTCTTTGTTTATTTCTGTTAGAAGTTTATTGCAAACGTTTCAAAACTTTTATCCAAGTTACTTTTGCCAGAGATAATTCATGACGCTGAAACTTGCTTTCCTGAGCAAGACTTAAGAAAACTTTCTTTTCAATTACCATTTGTTTTGGTAAGCAATTGAATGCATGCATCCATATATTCAAGTTTGGTTTTGTTTATCTCTGCTGCTGTAGTGTTTCTGTCTGTATTCTACTGTATTACTCCCATGCAGATCTGAAGAAAGTGGATTTAAACCATGTAACTAAGAGAAAATGCCCCATGTCTTTTTAGAAACCAATTTTATGTGAACTCTGCATATTCTCAGTAGCAATGTGCAGTAGTAGCATAATACACAAAACTCATTTTGTGTTTTTATCTGCAAGCAACCTGTTTCTTGGTTTTCTGGATTTAATGCTTCCAACTTCCTGAAGGAAACCAGTCATAGATGGCTGTAGGAGGATAGTAGCCACTGGAGAAATCTTGCAGTGTGAGGGAGTCCATGAGAGAGGGCCTAATGGGAGCATCATCTTCCAAACTCATCTCAGCATTGTAGTAGGAGTTCTAGCTGCTTTGTCCATGTCTTTGTGGGGAATAAACGTGGATTGTACAGACAACGATCCTTGTCCTCGCAGGTGCTGAGAATACTCCTGCTGATGGTTCTAAATTCCCAGTCAAGCCAATGAAACCTCAGTCCCAGAGTCCCAGAAAGCACTGAGGCATTTCGCTCTCTGCAATTTCAGTGGCTGTATGCCTTTGAAGAGCTGGGTGTGAGGTCTTCTAAGAGTGCTGATGTTCCCAAGAATGTGCCTGAAAGGTATGATGAGGTGTACCAAGATTTTAAGGCTTTTAAACTTTCTTAGATGTGTTCATAGCTTGTCAAAAGTTTAATATTGAGAGTTTAGCTTGCAGGTGTAGAGAATCTTGTTAGCAGGGTTTTTCATACAAGACATTTGTCAATTCTTGCACTTTTGAATCACCGGCATTTAAGAAATGAAATGTGTGTAAAGACAATGCCATATACCACCCACAGGAATGAAGTGACTCTGAAGGGTATTATTTTGTGGAGTATGAGACATCTGGAACGCAGAAAACCCTGGGCCAGTATGTGTACAACAAGCAGGACCTTCGCTTCATGCTATGAAGTTCCCACCTTGCTGCACTCCTAGCTCTATTCAGCATCATCCATCACAATGTGGGATGCCAACTAAATCAATGTGTACAAAGGGATGTCATTTTTTGCCATACTCCATTTTAACATTCAATACTGTCTTTGTTGCCTGTCATTGCCAAATGCCTGGCTCTAACCTTATTTTCTGCTATTTACACCTTACCTCACCTTTTTGCCAATCATGCTTTTTTTTTTTTTTTTCCCATGGCATATGACATCTAACTCTGTTGTAGGCAGTGGTAAATGCTGCAGATGAATTTTGCTGAGAGCCATATACAGTGTATATTTTTGTTCCTTTTTACCTTCACCCGTGTGAGCTCATGAAAACAGTTTGTAGTCCTCGCTGGAATGAAAGATGGCAAATGGCAGTTGGGGAGGATTTTACTGAAAGTTTTTTATTTGCTATGACTGTGCCTTGTAAAGTGAGTATTTAGCATGATTCTTGATAATGTGAATTCTACTCCTTCACACATGCAGGTGACCTCTGCTGAAAGCCACTTGTACTGGAACAAGGTAACAGACCGTTGATTAGATTCCATTTACAGAGAAGCTGCTTCGCTGATGGCTTTTGGTTCTGGTAAGAAAGAAGAAAGAGCTGTGGTTCCAACAAAGACCAAGGACTCAAATAATGCAGGGTATTGATAGTCCCATGGTGGCTTGGTTAAGACCTGCCTGAATAAACTGACTTACTTGTGTAGACTCCCACTGCCATCTCTGGGGACACCTACTTTCAGGTGATTTGGAGCAGGATTCCATCTTAAAAGGTCTAAATTGCCTTGTGAAGGTACTTTTTTCTTAACTCTGGTCTCTAACTTAGCTGGTTTAGAGAAGTGTACATGAAAATGCATGGCATGACTACCTCCTCTCTTATTGATTTTATAGTCTCAGGAGATTTTCCATTCTGCCTTTGTGAAGTACCAATCCTGTCCACTCTTTATGTGAAGTTCTTTGGAACGATCTGACTCTTAACTACATGATTGCACCATGCTTGGTGCCCTGACCATTTGTCAGTGCTGCTGTAATGATGAAAACCAGGGGGTTTGGTGAATTAGTGTGTTGGGTAGTCACTATGAAAGACTCCAGGCATCTGCTGGCCAAGAAGTGACAAAACTGCAGGCAGGAGCAGGCTCTGTTCTCCCTGCAGCCTCCATCTGGAGCAGCTTGTGGCCAGGAGCAAGGTGGATGTTCCCAGCTCCTCCAGGTGCACAGTCTGGAGTCTGCAGAGTTTCCAGCGTGGTCTCTTCTGCAAGTTGTGTCTTTCACTGGGCCTTTCTTCTTTGCAGGTGTCATGCTGCTAAAATAATTACAGAACAAATACATTTCCTGGTCACAACGAGCATCCCCCTCCTCACCTCTGTGTATAGAAATACATATGTACATCAAAATACATGGCATCAGGCGCAATATTCCTGGGATGCAGCTCTGCACAGCAAACAGTGGAGCATGACATCGTGTTGGCACCCTGTGGCAACAGCCCCTTTGCTGGTTTCTTCCAAGGCCTTTACTGTAGGCTTTACTGTAGGATGCGTTCATTGCATTTGATGTTTCCACTACTGGTCTGGTAAGACCTTATAATGCCATTATGCCTGTTTTATAAATGAGGAAAGTGCTGCTGGGAACACAAAGCTCAGAATCAGTGGTGTGATCAGCCACCTACCGCCTGAGTCATCCCATTAGTCACCCAGGGGGACTAGGTCCTGCCTCAGTCACCCAGAGAAACAAAAAAAAAAACTAAATCAGGCGGACTGCAAAGTCAGTGGCATTGAGTAATGAGGATTTTCTGGACTGCTGTTTTGCATTTAGACAGTGCCTTTTACCCTACCCTAGATATGCTAAAATTATCTCCATGAAATAATGGTTTTACTTAATTATTAACAGAATAATTGAAGTACCTGTGTAAGGCCTGTGGTCATTCTGGTTATTGAGGGCAGATAGGCCGTACTGAAACACTGAGCATGGCTTGTTTGATCACCACTATTGCTCAGTGTTGAAACTCACTCAGAGGGCAGCATTTTTCTTAGTTGGATTTATCATGTTTCTCTACTGAGAAAGTGGTATTTAGCGCTAGGCACCTAGCCATCCACTCCCAGTACAATCATCTTTCATTCAAGATGAGAAAATAATTCAGGGAGAACTTAACTGATTACATAGCTGTCAAATACACGTTATTACTGCACGTTGATGACATGCATCTCCTGCTTTATATATTCAAAGCCCAGAAGTAGTTTCTGCTGAATTAGTGGCAGATTTCTTTGGACACAGCAGTGACTTGTTTAGCATTAAAGCATGGGAAATAACATTTTTTAAAGATAATGTAAAATGCAAGTATAAACTTCCTGGGACTGTCACTACTCCCTGTGTGCGAAGAGCCTCAGGGTATTTGGGGCAAACATGATGTATTTGGAGCTCATTTTGTTAAAAAGAAAGCTTGTAAAATGACCACCAGCTGCCTGCCCTCCAAAAGGACAGTTTTGTCGGAGTTCATACTAGAACGGCCAAAGAGCTGGATTTATTTTCACCTGTTAGAAAAGGCTGTCGTTCTTCAGAGATACCACAAGAGGGTAGTTAGAGAGACTGAAATAGGCGTAGGCTGACGGGATGGCTATGCTGCTTTGTGCAAGGTGAATGTGGCTGTAAATTATTTTTATATGAGTCTGATCTGTGAGGAGCTCTCCTGTCCTCTGCATAAATGACAGAAATCTCAATGGTGCTGTGGCAGACAATGATCAGGTTGAGTAGGGAGTGACCTTGCTTTATCACATTTAGTGAGAGCGACCAGAAGTGGTTCTTTACCCAGAACATTTGGCTAGATAAAGGCAATCTCATTTTGGAGAGTTAGGCTTTAAGTGCATGGTGCTACAGTACAGCAACAAAGTGCATTGCTTATGTTACAGGAGTAAAAGATGCTTCTCAGTTGCAAATAGCACCTACGATGAGAGGCAGCGTACCTCAGCTCCTCAGAGCCTTAGCCTGTGTTCTCCACGACCTGCCTTTTGAAAGCACTAACCACGGTCAGCAGTGAATCGCTTCATTTGGAGACGGGGAAAAAACTAAGGCCAGATTTTCTAAGGACATAAATTAAAATGGTTTATTTAACATCCACAGACCTGTCTGCTTCATACCAGCCGAAAACCTGGCGCTCTTTTTTTATTTTCCTGTTCTTCTGTATTCACCCTTGTCACCTCAGCTGAAAGCAAATGTCCCCCTGAAGAAGCCGAAGCCCTACTGATTCCTGAGGGGTCTGCCTGTCCCTAGGGGCATTTCCTGGGGGCAGCCACCCCAGTTAGGAGCTGTTTGCTGCCAAACAGCTCACACTTGCAGGTGCAGCAGCTGAGAATTTTAGCACTAATTGGCACAGAGATGATGTTGTGCTGGCAGTACCTATTGTGTGGTGAATGCTTGCACAAAGGGCTGAAGGGCTGACCAATGGCCCCCAGCACCCCTGCGGTGTCAGCCCCTCGATCTGCAGGTCTGACTGGGGACAAGCGGGCCTGCTTCAGGGCAGGCCAGCCCCCTCAGTCCAGCACCCAGCTCTGCTCACCTGGGAGTCACCAGAGCAGTTTCCACACGGCCATGCAGCAAGGTGGGCCAGCAGCAGGGCGAAGCTCCGTGGTGATGAGATGGTGGCTCCTGCCCACATGCCCTGGGGAGGGCAGCAGCCGTCGGTGCTACCCCACACCGGGCTCCCTCCAGGGGTGCTGGGGGCTGCAGGCGCCTGGCCCAAAGGCAGAGCCGCCACACGGAGAGGCCAGCAGCCCTGCGGCATTATCGCTGCGGTGCTGCTGTGAGCGGTGGTTTGTTGTCAGTGGAGCTACGTTATGATAGTCATTATGGTTTTAAATGACTCATTTTCCACTTAACTGTATTATTGCGGCTTATAGAGCATCTGGAGCTTTGCAGCAGTAAATACATCACTGACTGCTACAACAATACACTAGCTGATTTCTCTGAAGGATTTATTTAGCAAAAGGCAGTCGGGGCAGGCAGGTGCATAGAAACAGCAGCCTGCGCCTCAGAGCCCGGAGTGGGGGCAGCTGTCCTGGTGGCCCACTAGAGTGGGTCAGAAATGCATCCTGCTGCTGGCATGCTCACAGAAACCGATTTATGTCTTTAGTATGACTTACTGCAGCCTGAATTTGGCATTGTTTTAGGAGAAAATGACTGATTCCTGTCAGATGCGTGCCAGAGACCCCATGCCAAATCGGCCTGTGAGGCCCTGGTGTCCCGGGGATTGACAGGGGTCTGCTCATACGAGTTACTCCCGACTGGAAAGAACCCACTAGATTCTTTGATTTATTCACGTTGTTTTTCCTCAGCCTGAGCCCTTCCTGAGTGCGGCTCGCGCGGGCACGGCCGGGAAAGGGGCTGCAGAGGGCGGTGTGGGAGAGCGAAACCCGAGCAGAGATGGCGGCGGGCCGCGGGCCGCGCTCGGACGCTAGAGGGAGACATCGTCCCGGCCTGGCGGCGGCCGCCAGCAGCACGCAGCGGCAGCAGAGCCCTTCGAGAAGGGCTTCCTGCGATTTTAGCGTGCTTGTTAAAGTTTCAAACAGATCTGGCTCCTCCGCGTCCTCCCAGGAGCTCTTGTGTCGGCTCACAGTGAGGGGCAGCCGCTGCCCCTCGGGCTGCTGTGGTGCCTTCAGCGGACCTCAGCAGCTGCTGCTTCTGGGTTCAGACCCACGAGGTGCTGGGATAGGAAAGCACTATCTGCGGGTAATTTTGATAAAGGTGTCTTGAGAAACAGCTTCAGGAATGCAGCAAATTGAAGTACATGCAGAAAAAAAAAATACATCAGCTCTAAGTTCATCCTTCACCTACAGCGATTGGAAACATGAAGAAATGAGAAAAGGAGTAGGTACAATATGCAGGGTTTTTAAAATATATTTGTTTACTTATTTGTCATCAAAAACACCACAAAATCCTCTGCTAGCAGCTCCGCACATTGTGCTGCCTGGCTGCTGCCCTAGGGCCGTCAGCAGTGGGTGCACAACATGGTGGAGCTGCACAGCATGGCGGAGTCATACGACATGGCGGAGCCGTACAACATGGCGGAGCTGCACATCACAGTGGAGCCATACAACATGGAGGAACCACACAACATGGAGGAGCCACACAACATGGTAGAGCTGCACAGCATGGCAGAGCCCTACAACAAGGCAGAGCTGCACAACATGGAGGAGTCGTACAACATGGCAGAGCCACACAACATGACAGAGCCGCACAACATGGCGGAGCCACACAGCATGGCAGAGCCCTACAACATGGAGGAATTGTACAACATGGCGGAGCCACACAACATGGCGGAGCTTCAGCAGATCTCACCTCACATAGGAGGAAAAGGGATGCTGAGGATCAAGATCAACGCTCAGTTATTTTCTTTGCCAAGGCTTTTATCAGCCAAGCTTGAGCGGGAAGGGTGTAAGGATGTGCCAGATGCTCAGCTTGCCTGTAAGAAGCAGGGCTTTCAGAGGGCTTTTCTGACTGGAAATTGCATGTTCCCATCTGCTCGCTGGGCTCATGGGCTTGATGGAAGGAATGTGCATGGAGGAGGCGTAGAAAGGATGTAACCCAATGTAACAAAGTTACTTGCTCATAGAAATGGCACACAATGGGGGAAAGGAAACAATGTGTACCAGGGACAAGAAACTAGAAAGTCACAGGTCAGTGGTTTTGAAGCAAAGGACCCAGGACCTGAGTCCTGTTTGGAAGAGAAGCTGCCTGAAGGTAACCACGGGACCGCCAAATTGAGAATCTGCGACCTCCAACCCAAAAGCAGTCGGAAGAAGACACCCAAATATGGCAAAGGGACCACATGAAGAAGGGATGGACTGAACATGCATAGGGCTTGGGAAATGTAATGAGTATGTAAAAATTCTATGAATATAATCAGCTCTGAATTCTGTAATGGGAGCAGCACTTATGGCAGAGCTATCCCCAGCGCTGCCCAGCACTGCTAATTAAGAATAGCTGCTTAACAGTGAGAATCCTTGTTGCTGAGTCAATTTCTTCACATCAGGCTCAGGCAACATGGGCACACAGCATATCTAGAACTAGAGGTAAAATTTCTCCTCACTCCAGTTGTATGGAGATAAATCAAATGTACATTGTTCTGTGGTGTTTTTCTGTGTATATCTGCGTGTTGTAAAATTGTATTTCAAAGCAAAGAACTAGAGGCTTGAGTTTTCATTTCTCAACCAGCCCACCAGGAAGGTCGCCATGGGGATCTGTGCCTGTTTCTTTCTCTGTGAGAGGACTCCCCCTGCCCGCCCCCCACCCTCCTCCTGCAAAGAACTGCTAGATCTGTTACTGGTAACACTATATGGGAGGTTTCACAGTGCAGGTCTGGGTTTTTTTCCCCTCTGTTCTGCCCCATTGTTTTTGCTAATACCGATTAGCAAAGCAGTAAGTCTATTCTGGCATGTTACTTAGTTATATATTCAGGTTGACTAGAATTTGAGGAGATTATAGTCAAAGTGGGCATCAGATTTTAAGAATTATTCTGCAGTGACTGCAGAAAAATTAGCAGGAATATAAAGCTAAACTCTACTTATTTGGCATCAAATGAATTTGTTCCTTGTCTCCACAGTTTTGACTTAGTGAGCTTTGCTCTGAATAGCACCAAGATGAAACAGAGAACAGTCTATCTCCAGGAAATATAGCAGAAAGTATTTGGATCTCTCTCTAATTGATTATGAGTTTCCACAAAATTCTGGCATCCAGGCTACTATGGGGTCAATCTGAACCTTCTTTTTATGCAAGTACCTTTGACAACGTCAGCTCTACCCAGAAATGCAGGACTGAATTTGCCTGTCACAGAAGGGCTAAATCCAGAATGTCCTTGGCTTTCACTTCCAAAACACCTTGCATATGAATGCCTGCAGCGTTTTGGTGTGTGAGCTAAGCACTGTGTTAAACGTAGAAATCCAACTGAAAAATAAGACAGCAACTCCAAAACACTATACTTACCAGCAAGTTATGCTTTTGATTTTTTCACTTTAAACACATTCCACTATTAAATCTGCAGTGAAAGCATCGTATTGCAAGCTGAACTCCCCAGGATAGGAAAAAGATCCCCCTCCCCCATATATATATATGTGTGTGTACAGGGCAGGAGGAACAGTAAGAAGTCAAAAAAAATGATTAAGAGTAGGACTTTGTTTTATCTAGAATACTCATTCTGGGGGGTTTGTTTTTGTGAAGGAAGATTAGTGTTCTGTTGTGTTTTCTTTTTGGCATGTGTCTGTCTTCAGGCAATTCTGAAGGATTCTTTTAATGGCTTAAGTGTTGACAAATATGGAGTTAGTGGCCTGTAAAAATAGCTGATAGGCATGAAAACAGTGCATTAACATTAGCCAGGAAGAGCATGTTTTATGAAGATATTTATGATCTTGTGGTAGGGGCAGAGGGTTATCTAACAGGTGTGTGAACAGGATGCCTAAAAGGAAATGAGTGGGAATGATCTGTATGTAACAGAGTACTTGCTTACAAAATAAGATGTTCTTGATGTGAATGTCTGAACCTGCAAGTGATGCAAAGACAGGTCAAAGGGCTCGTGATTCACAAAATCACAGAATCACAGAATTGTAGGGGTTGGAAGTCTTGTGATTTTTTTTTCTGTCCTGTAGGTAGCTGAAGATCTGTAGAAGACAGTAAACTCTTTAGCTGTGGAGCATCAGAGGAACTCCAGGAGTACATAAATTTGCCACAGGAAGGAAAAAAAACATTATTAGAGATGTTGCTGGAAACATTATGGCAAAATCACCTGTTTTAATCCACTAAGCAAAACTGTTGCATTTGTGTTCTGAATGTGGAGTATGAGGGGAACAGGCGGTCTGGCAGTGTCACTAGTCTGGGACTGTGGACTATTTGTCTCTACAGTTCAGTAAGAGACTCACAGGATTATGTGGCTTACCCAATATAAAAATGAGCCTAATTTTCCAAACTTGATTATGTTGTTATACTTGAATCCTCATCCTTTAGATCTATGAAAACAATAAATAAAGTCACTTTCTGGATAGGGAATAAAACTCTCTTGATAACTTTCAAAGACAAAACAGGAAATGTCATCGTGAAGTAATGCTAAAGGCCCAGCACAGCTCTGGTCTGAGGTTGCTTGCCATCAGAGCAAACAGAATGCTGGGGCCACAGCAGCTTCAGGAAGTAGTGTTCAGCTCCCTATGAACCCCTACAACGCTACGTGTACTCCAGGGCTAGCTAAGTTTCTCAGGGCTGTTAAGTCAGGAACTGAGTCTTTGCAGTAGCCAGAATTTCAGGTTCCCAAAATACTGACACAGATCATCGCAGTGAACCCAAAGCAGTTTCTAATTAAGGTGTTTTCCTTTGAAATCTGACCAAAGGCTCACTTCTCTTGTTTTCCCTGAGGTTTCCACAGACCATAAATTTGAATGTACCGCTAGCTTCAGTAGATGCAAGTTTCCTAAGGCTGCTGGTCCTGTTAGCACTGAAACCACAAGCCCTTGCAGGTAATTTGTGTCTGCCCTGCTTGAGATGTTGTGACATCTGTACAGTCTATTAGTTGAGAATACGGGGAAACTTGCCTCTGATGTTGGTATTTCCATGAAGCATCTTGGTTCCTTGCCTTTTTCCAGTGTTTTCATGGAAAAATTTCAGCAGCTCTGATTCTACCTTGTGTGTTTAGATGGCAAACACCTCAGGGCACAGCCTGTCACACTGAATGTGTGCATGCAGCTGAGCTGTGATGCCTAAAGGTCACCACAAAACTCCAAATGCTCAGCGAGCCTTGTGTGCTTGGCTAAGGCATGTCTTCCATCATGTCACAGACAACACACTGTACCTAGCTGAAAGGCCGTTGTTACTTCACTTAAGATCTCATGCATCTACTGAAAGATGTGAGAGGGAGCTGCTGCTTCATGCACTAGCAGGGTGCTTCACTTCAAAGCAGCTGCCTGTTGTGCTGTGATGACTTCACCTGTTCCCTATGATGCTATTTGCTCGTTTAGTTTTACTTGGCCTTGGATCTGAGTCACGTGTGCTAAACTCTGTGCAATGCAGGAAAACCAAGCTCGCTACCATATATGAAACAACCAAGACTGTGCAAAGACAAGGACACGGCCTTGCCTTGACAGGATGGGTTTGGTGCCAGAGTTTTTTCAGTTAAGTGTTGTTCACCTTTACCAGACTGTAAAGAACCCATTTAAGGTGGAATTTGATAGAAGCTAAAACTAGTAATCTACCTTTCAGGTGAGCTTCTGCCACAGGTGAAAGGTGATGGTATAGGCAGAAATATGTCAGCGTTTGCTGATAGGCTACAGCTGTTGGGAGGCTGGCTTCTTTCCTTTGTTCCTCTACTTGAGCTATCCTGATGCAGGCTAGGGTACCAAAGAGTAGGCTTAGTATCCCATGGAGCCATAGTAAATGCTTGAAGATTTGTAGCTGTGTGCTGAAGGTAGAATTTTGTTAGTCATGTGGAGAATGTTTTTGTTTCTAGGAGTCTTGGTAAGTCTTGGGTTTTGCTGATCTCTTGCAGTATGTGTGGGGCTGATTGTCTAATGATCTCAAATGGCCCCTGTGCATTTAGCATCTCCCAAACTTAAGTGAATGTGTGCTGTTTTGGGGAGTTTGTTTTGCTTGTTTTATTTTATTAGGATGCTTTCAAGTGGTGTCTTATAAATGGGGAACTCAGCTAAAGAAGAATCAAGTTAAAGATTTTATAAGCTGGAAAAGAAGGAGGGGGAGGATAAGGCTGCAGCCATGGCTTTTCTAGTCCATCCTACTCCACTCCTTGATAGATATCACTAACTGTTTTCTTATTCTAGAGAGTGAGTATCTAGATGAATTATCAGTTAGTAAGGAGAGGAGAGATGCAAAGTAATATTCTAAGACCCAGAGCAGGTCACTTCCAACAATACCTGACTCCTGTTTTGTTGGAACTCATTCTGACATTGCCTGTGCTCACCCTGCTCTTTATATGGATAAAAGACTTTTCTCTTCTGGGTTGCAATGTAGCATTTCTTTGCCTGCCCTAAATTCACTTGATTTTTACCTTAAACACTACTTTTTTTCATGTTTGTGTGAGGCTACTATGTTGCTGTCTCAGCAGTAACGGTGAGAAGTTGAAAGAAGTTAATCATGCTGTGTGGCTCACTGCCTTATGGTTTATTATTAAGAATAAAGACAATTATTCCACTATTTTATCTCTAATGTGCAGTTAACTTAATTCGTAATCCTCTAAAGAGATGGCGTTCTTCCTAATGCTTTGGCTTCTGCTTGCTGTCAAGCAGCACAGGAAACTTAAAAGCCAAGATGCTCAGTGCTGAGAACACCTCAATAAATGCATGCGTAAGTCAGTCTTCATTTGTTTATGCTTAAGCATTCAAGGAGAGTTTTCCTTTTGCTTGGAGTGCCTGGTTGAAATTAATGCTTGAGGGGCTGTTCTCCTGTTCCTCTTTTGCTGTTGGCTCATGATGCAGTACAGGCAGATACCCCCAGACTGACATGATATTAGCTGAGTTCTCTGCTCTAAGTGTTGCTAACTGTCTGAAAAACCTTTCTCCTTGTCTGCTAGTTCTTTTCTTAGCCTGGCCGCCACCTCCTCCCTATTATTTTCGTAGTTCTGTGCTAGATCTGACTGAGCATTCACTGAAGACGTGTGGGCTGTTGTACAAGTTAATAAGCCTCTGCAAGCAGTTAGTTCTTTACAATGATAGTTTTCTTTATTTTCAGTGTATTATGGTGCAATGGTATTTAACGAACAGCTTAACAAGCTTCAGCTGCAGAATTTTGGCATTGTGCTTTCACTTGGGGAAAAACTTGCACTTGTCCCTGTTCACTCTCCATTTGTGAGCTGGGGGTACAAACTCCAAAAGTGTTCAGACAATGTCTGTGCTCAGCATATGTCCTCAGACTGCACGGAGATGCCAAAAGCCAGTTGTTCTGGCATCTTGTTTTCACTGCCTCTCTCTTTTGGGTATGTTTAACTTCAGCCTCTTTCATTCTTTATGCTTTAGTATCCTGCACATTCATCTCACTCCACTCAGCTAATTAGATTAATGCACTTAGTATATTTATTGTGCACTGTTGATTTGACAGTACCAATCTTCCACTCTTAACCATAATCTCATATTTTTATTGGCCTTGAGCAGCCTCACTAAAGGCTCCTCCACCCCCACCTTTGCACTTAGGCTTCAGGTGTAAAATCAGAGCAGTGGTTGTTCAACCCCTGAAGCTACTGGGGCTGTGCCCTGCAGGCCCAGTGAGCCTGGCTGACATCACAAGCACTGGAGGCTGAGGTGAAAGAGTTGGATAACACCTCCACAGCTCTTCATAGCTGCTCAGTGCTGACATAAATGACCTCCCAAAATTTGAGGCTTGTGTTTTTGTAAGTGGTTAGTCATTGAGTGCTTAGCTTTGATGCCTTTTGGGGAGGCTAAATACCTCAAATATTTGCTTGTCTCTGTTTACTTTTCAATGTTCAAACTCCTGGCAAGAGCTCAACATCCCAACTCCCTGATGACCTGCGAAAATCACTGCCTAAGTGTCTAAAGCATATGAATCTTCGACTGTCTTAGAGCCAAGAATTGTTTGCAATAAGACAAAGGCTCAGTCACTGAAATTATCAGTGACTTTCCATGGACTATGGCAAAACGCAGCATGAGCTGATCCTCCCTATAAAGAAAGGTGCTTGGTGCTGGCCAGTCAGATGTGCAAGTATGTGTGTGCTCTGCAGAGTCGTCAGCTTCATGTGTGTCTTTATTTTGATTCCTGAGAAAGTATGTTCATTCTGGAGCCTGGAGCTGTGTGCTGGGCAGTGGTCTTCCTCAGCTGAGCCATGGCTGATGTGCCAGAAGGCTGTGCTGTATCTTGTGAGACCTGGGCAGGCTGAGAGTTGGGTGGAGAGGAACCTTGGAGAGGAATAACCGCGCATATCAGCACAGGCTGGGGCTGAGCTGCTGGGAAGGAGCTCTGCAGAGAAGAACCTGGGGGTCCTGGTGGCCAACAGCTGACCATGAGCTGCAGTGTGCCCTGCTGCCCAGGAAGGCCAATGGGCCCCTGGGGTGCACTGCACAGAGGTGGCTGCAGGGCAGGGAGGTGCTTCTCCCTCTGCTCTGCCCCAGGGAGTCCCCACCTGCAGCCCTGGGCCCAGCACTGGGTCCCCGGTTCCAGGCAGAGGGGAGCTGCAGGGGAGAGCCCTGAGGAGGGGGCAGGGATGGGGGGGCCTGGAGCATCTCCTGGTGGGGACAGGCTGAGAGCCCTGGGGCTGTGCAGCCCAGAGAAGGCTGAGGGGATCTGATCGGTGCTGATCCATATCTAATGGGTGGGTGCCAAGTGGATGAGGCCAGGTTCTTTTCAGTGATGCCCGGTGACAGGACCAAGGGGCAATGGGCACAAACTGGAGCACAGAAGTTCCATCTGAACAAGAGGAAAAACTTCTTTACTGTGAGGGTGACAGAGTCCTGGAACAGCTGCCCAGAGGTGGTGGAGTCTCCTTCTCTGGAGATATTCAAACCCACATGGATGTTTCCTGTGCACCCTGCTCTGGGGAACTGCTTTAGCCGTGGATTGGACTGGGGGAACTGCAGAGGTCCCTTCTAACCCCTGTGATTCCTCCTGTATCTTTGCTTACCTTCGTGTGACCACTGAGCACGTGAGGCTCCATCCATCCACTGAGGACTGGTGTGCTGCAGAATGAGAGGGTGCCTGGGGCTGGTCCTGTGCAAGGAGCTGCTTGCACATGGCATCAGGCAGTTCTCCCATCTCATCCCAAAGAGCAGCAGTGTGGTGCAGAGGGAATGGGAGGCAGAAGTGATTGGCCTGCCCCTTTTGGTGTTGATCTGGTGTTTTGGGAATGGGGTTTGCCCCCACTCAGAGTGGCTGTGCAGCTCATGGATAAAAGCACTCAAGCAGGGAGTGCTCCAGGTGTAGGCAGTTTCATTTTCTGTCTCACTGCAGTTGTTTGCTGGTTGTTAAAGAATGTTTTCATTATACTGTGGCAGTTGTAAGACACTACCTTGGTTTGACAGCTTCAGCACCAGCTCTCTACTCTCATCACACAGATGCGTTTCTTTCACTTTCAATATCAATATTTCACTTTCCTGAGCTCCAAAGCTGCAGCATGAGGAGAAGGTGACCATCAGAAAGTAACAGGCTGTTACACGAGGTGTCTGGGAATGCTGTCACTGGGATAGCAAAGCAAGATGGGGATTTTTCAGCGTGTGTTTTTGTGCTATTTGACAATACATCAATTTTAGTTAAAAAGGAATGCTCTTCAGGCTAAAACTGCAACCCAGGACAGCAAATTCTTGTGGGATTTTCCTTGTGTGGGTGGGGAGTCAGAGCCTCTAAATCCCCCTGGAGACCAGCAGGGAAATTATGATTTTAAAATAACAACAACAAAAACCACAAAACGCAAATCAAGCAAACGAAAACAAACAAAAATGAGAGCAGAAGAGGAGCCTGGGGCTTCTGCTTCCCTCTTGCCCCTTTCAGAAGCTGGGCAGCGTCCTACCTACTGCAGAACAAGGAACTGAGCCCAACCGGTCTCTGCAGAGATAGCTGCACTTCGGGGTTTTTCCACCTCATCTTCTAAAGCTTCTCCTGAGCTGGCCTCTCCCTGTACTGCACTGTGACCTGCCTAGTTCCAAGTGCAGCAGGGAGCAGAGCTGAGCAGTAGGGCAGTGGGTTAGGGCTGTGCTAGGCTTGCTTGCAGCTCTGTGTTCCCATGTGGCCACCAGCAGCCAGGAAGCCAATGCCAGACAGTGCCTCATCGTGAATGCTTCATGTTTGTTCACTTTTTTTTACATAGAGCAGGAAAATACCTGGTCTGTGCTCTGAAGTGCTGCTCAAAGTTGGTTTCATAACAGATTGGAGGAAGGAAACCATTGTGATGCTTTTCTTTGTGTGTTTTTGTTGTTTAAGTTCCTGGAGTAAAAATAACTTTTCTTGGAAGCTTTTCATGTCCATAACATCTCCTACAGTTTCTCCCCACCTCTAGCTGGAGACCTCTAGACCTTTTATCAGTCACTTTGACGCTTTTCTTCCTCAGAGTAATTTTCAGGCTAACTTCCTTCCCATTCCCCAGGGTTTTTTCTCAGAGAGCGCAGTGAAATACTCCATGTGGCCTCAGCACAGGAGCTGGAAGGAAGGAAGGCAGTGGGAGCGGGGCTGGGAGCACTCACAGCAGCAGCTGGCTCAGCCCCATTCAGCAAGATTTGGGGGTGACTGCTAGTGATTTCCACACAGCCTGGAGGGATTAGCAGCCCCGACCAGGGAGTGAGAGTTGGAAACTAGGAAGAAAGGTCTGGGGATCTGTGTGTGAGAAGCGGGGGAGTGTTGAGCCAGGTGGAGCAAGAGCTGGCTTTTTTGAAGCCTTGGTGGCAGTGTTTAAAAAGGTATTCTGTTTGGAAAAGGCTGGAGCTCCTGGGTGGGATTTAGGAGAGGCCTGAGAAAGGTAGAGCAGGGTGCCTTCTGTCTATTAGCACAAAAAAACCTAATGCCTGAAAAAATCTGATTTTATCCAAAGTGAGTCTAAATGCATTTCTGATTGGATTGTTTGCTGTCTGACTTGAGCTTTGCTGCCATACGGAGAATAGTGGCCTTTGCTAGAGCAGTCGGGAAGGAAGGGCCCTGAGAGTTTAGGTTAGCTTGTTTTTCAATAAAATAATTTATTTTTGAGTAGGAAATAAAGCAAATATTAGCTGCTGCTTCAGCTATTTAAACATGTCTAAACTTCAATTTGCAACATCCCCTTTAATGTCTCTTATACTCTTGATTGGTATCAGGTGCTGGATTGTTGGCAGTTGAGTTGCTTTAATACTGAAAAGCAGTGCCAAAGCACTGCATGACAAATGGCTGTTGCTGTGACAGGCTTTTTGAATGAAAGCTGAGGGGTTGTGGTGGCCCTTTATTTTAGGATGAGCAGGGGCACATGGCATTAATGCTGTTATTGGGATATTTGTTTGTTGATACTGGTGTAACATTAGATCCATCTATTTTGATTTAGGAAGATTCATATGTTCTATGGTATAATCCACCACGATGCCAGTCTGATGAAACAGGTTACTCCTAACAACAAAGCTCTGTCTTTGAAAGTTTTCTTATGAGCTCTAGCTCCTGAGTTAGATTACAAAGGAGGTGGACGTGCTATTGTAGCCACATTTCTCATGAAAGCACCTGTGTGATGCTTGCTTCCCATTGACCACAGCTGTAACCTGCAGAGCTCTGCACAGAAGTAATTCTACTGTGAGCTGCTTTTGATGCCGAGAGATGATTCTCAAATTGTGCAATTTGTTATTTTCTATTCAAAGATTCGGCCTAAGTTGTCTTTCTGCATTTGATCCACTGAACCTCTCTTTTGGGTTTTGGGTTTTTTTGCCAATTTGTTGCTTTTCTGGTATCTGCTTCTGAGATTGAAAATAGCTAGACTGCTGAGAATGAGTGGGGAGGGAGAAAAGCAGCTGGAAAAATTGCTAGTTGTATCTGCCTAACCTCAGCCATTATGTGGCAAAATAAACCTTTTTCACTTCCTTCTCTTGTGACAATTTGTCTCTGACAAAAGTTTTACTTCTGTTTCTTTATTAATAATCCATTTACCCCTCAGTGAAGACAATTGCTTACTACTCTAATTGTTAAAACAGGTGTGAAGAATTAGCAAAATGGTGTAATAGCTGACAGCATGTGGTTTATGGGAGGCCCAGCCCTGGGCTGAGGCTAGCTCTTAAGCTGTAAATAAATGTTTTGCTAGTCTGGGAACTGTCTTAAAACAGCAGTGCAAGGCTTGTGAAATGGGAATGCAAGCCAAAATATAACATAATCTTCTTTTGTTTCGATGGAGTAAATGCTTTGCAAGGCAATCAAGTGCCTCAAACTAGTCCAGCTGCCTGCATCTAATGAATCACAGAATCACGAAGGTTGGAAAAGAACTCTAAATCATCTAGTCCAATCATCCACCTACCACCAACATTGCCCACTAAACCGTGTCCCTCAGTGCCACATCTCCACGGTTCTTGAACACCTCAAGAGATGGTGACCCCATCACCTTCCTCTGGGCAGCTTGTGCCAGTGCTTGACTGCTCTTTCAGATAATAAATTTTTCCTAATATCCAACCTGAACCTTCCCTGGTGCAGCTTGTGGCCATTCCCTCCTTGTCCTATCATTGTTAGCTGGGAGCAGAGGCCAACCCCTACCTCACCACAACCTCCTGTCAGGGAGCTGTAGAGTGTGATGAGGTCTCCCCTGAGCTTCCTCCAGACTGAACAAGCCCAGTTCCCTCAGCTGCACCTCATAATACTTGTGCTCCAGATCTTTCATAGCTTTGCTGCCCTTCTCTGGACATGCTCCAGGGCCTCAATGTTCTTCTCATAGTGAGGGGCCCAAAACTGACACCAGTATTCGAGGGGNCCAAAACTGAACACAGTATTCGAGGTGCAGCCTCACCAGAGCTGGGTGCAGGGGGGTCATGGAATGGTTCATGTTGGAAGAGATGATGATCACCTCCCTGCTCCTGCTGGCTTTGCTGTTGCTGATGCAGTCCAGAATGCCATTGGCCTTGGCCACCTGGGCACGCTGCTGGCTCACGTTCATCTGAGCATTGATCAATGCTCCTAGGTCCCTTTCCTCTGCATGGTCTCCCATCCACTCTGCCCCCAGCCTATAGCATTGCATGGGGTTATTGTGACCAGAGTGTAGGACTTGGCACCTGGTCTTGTTGAACCTCATCCCATTGGCCTCAGCCTAGCGATGCAGCCTGTCCAGATCCCTCTGAAGGGCCTCCCTACCCTCAGGCAGATCGACACATCCTCCTAANACACAGTATTCGAGGTGCAGCCTCACCAGAGCTGGGTGCAGGGGGGTCATGGAATGGTTCATGTTGGAAGAGATGATGATCACCTCCCTGCTCCTGCTGGCTTTGCTGTTGCTGATGCAGTCCAGAATGCCATTGGCCTTGGCCACCTGGGCACGCTGCTGGCTCACGTTCAGCCAAGCGTTGACCAAGGCCCCCAGATTCCACCATGCATCTTTGCAGCCACTCTGCCCCACACCTGTGGTGCTGCATGGGGTTGTTGTGACCCAAGTGATCCAATGCTTGGTCTTGTTGGCCCATCCCGTTGGCCTCAGCCCATCGATGAGATGAATCCAGATCCCTCTGTAGGGCCTTCCTACCCTCAGGCAGATCAACGCTTCCTCCCAGTGCAGCATCACCTGCAAACTGGCTGAGGATGCACTCAATCCTCTCGTCCAGATCATAGAATCACAGAATGGTTTGAGGTAGGATAGACTTTTAAAGGCCCTCTGGTCCCACTGCAATGCACAGGGACACCCACAGCTCAACCAGGGTGCTCAGAGCCCCCCCAGCCTGACCTTGAGTGTCTCCAGGGATGGGGCACCCACCTCCTCTCCGGGCACCCTGTGCCAGTGCTTTGCTAATCATCAATAAAGATATTACACAGTGCCAGCCCCAATACTGACCCCTGGGGAGCACCACTCGTGACCAGCCTNGATGTTGGTCAAGCAGGACTTGCCTTTCGTGAACTTATGCTGGCTGTGCCTGATCCCCTGGTTGCCCTGTGTGAGTGCTGTGATCTCACTCAAGATGATCTGTTCCATGACCTTTCCAGGCACAGAGGTCAGGCTGACAGGTCTGGATCTTCCTTACAACCCTTCTCGTAGATGGGAGTCACGTTGGCAAGTCTCCATCTGTGACCTCTCTGGTTGACCAGGACCACTGATATATGGTGGAAAGCAGCTCAGCACTCACCTCCACCAGCTCCCTCAGCACCCTCGGGTGGATCCCATCTGGCCCCATGGACTTGTCTGTCCAGGTGGAGTAAGCAAGTCTCTAACTGTTTCCACTTGAACTGGGGGAGTGGGGTGGGGTGTTATTCTTCTCCCCATCCCAGACTTCCAGCTAACATCTTTGAGCATGTCTTTGGATGGAAGATTTGGCTAAGTGTTTCAGAGTTGAATGCAAACAGGCTTGTTGTCACCTGGCAGTATTTACATCACTGGACAGAAATAAATCTCTGTTAAACAGCATTGCCTTGTAGTGGATAGATTTTCTGAAAAATTTAAACTTGCAAATTAGATTTTGTTTCTCATAATATCTTCTCCAGAACTTAAGTCATGCTTGGCAAGTACATGAGGAGCAGGAGCGTGCTTTGGTAGAGCTTAGTATTGGCTCACGGAAGTTGAGTACCACTTCATCTCAGACTAGCAGAAGAGCAGAGAGCCTTTTGAGGTGCTTAATCAGGGGACTGGTATCTTTTGGAAATATTCTCATTAAATTAATATGATTGAAGAGCTGCAGCACCATACAGTTTTTGGTATACTTTACCTATGGAATGTTTTGAAGCTTGATTTATGCTCTTAAGAAACATTTACCAGAGAATGCAATCCTCCTGTAATGAGTTGTCCTGTGGCTTCAGTTAAGTTGGGTTGAAATGCCAAATCCTTAAACAGGGGGAGGGGGACCTCCCAGGGCATGCTGCTGGTAAGTGAGAGTGGCAGTTGTTTATGCAGCCTGCGGTGCATGCCTACGTCCAGTACCACACTGCCTAAGCAATGTAAAACTGACTGATTTTAGAGCCAAGTTAGGAAAAAAATGGGGGAAGTTAATATAAATGGAAATATTTGGTTGTGCGAAAATAACAGGTGGCTGGTACTAACCAGGCAAATAGGAGTAAATTATGATTTGGATGCAGAGCTGTTGCCTTGTTGAAGATATCTAGCAATTTATTAAGCTCCAGGAAAGTAACAAATTCCTAGGGGCCCAGTCCTGCAATACGCTCAGCAAATGGATTTAATTGAATTGTAATGAGGCTAGTTATGGGCGACTGGTGCACTCATATGCAGCTCATTGTGGATTAGGTTTAAACTCGTCCGTGCACCATAAGCTGGAGTGTTACTGTAAAATTAAAACTTCCAAGGTTTGAGGTGGGCTTCTGGTCTTCGAAAGCTACAAACCCAGCTGTGTCCTGGAAATGTTTCCTTGTAACAGGAACATAGAGCATGCCACCAGCTTTATTACTAAAAAATGTTCCTACATCTTTAGTATTAATAGACAAACTTCTGACTGAGAGAGATAATTCTGTACAAGTTTTTTCATTCCTGCCTGTGTTTACATAGCGACAGTTGTAAAAGAGCAGCAAAAACCTTCAAATGTTTGAATAGATACAAAATTGGCAATAGGGCTGGTGTTCTGGGGGGCTGCGATCCAGTTAGGTGATGCACCAAGGCAGCCTGACAAGCTCAATTTCCTGGGTGGGAGGTTGGAGGGGAGGTGTGGTCCTGCAGCGGTAACTTGTGCCCCACAGTACAGTACAACCTGCATCCTGAGGTGCTTCCTCAGCAGGTAGGATAAACATGTTTTAGTAAAATGCATGACTTTATTTTATCGTATTTTGAATGGAAATTAGGCCAAGTATGGGGCTTCTATATTAAGCATGAGTTGAAGTCATTTAAACTGCATCCTGCCTATCAAATTCTTTTCTCCTCATTGTAGGCACAGTACCTGTCCAATTCAATTTATCTTGCCCTTGGGCTTATGTACAAATCTGTTGAAATATAATACTATAATTATTGTCTAACTACTTTTAAATAGGTAAAAATGACCTATCAATATGTTATAAACAGAGATGAATATTTTATTAATGTTTTCTGAAAGCTTCAATTATTTCTATTTCGGTATCAATTAGTTTGTTTTTAAACAGAATTCAGTGCAGTAGCATTCAATTCACTTACTCTAAATTAGGTGGCAGTATGTTTCACTTAATATAAATTGTGCGTGATTACTTACAATCAGTTTAAATCAATAAGTTTGTGATGGATTTTTACCCTGTGCTGTGGGTTTCCCAGTAATAAATCCCTTGTTTAGTCCAGAAGGCATTGCTTCTTTTGGCAGTTTTCCATGCATTTCAGTAATGAGTATTGGATAGGCACAGTTTTAACAAATCAGCATTTAAGAAAAAAAGTCCCTGTAGAGGATAAACACATTAAAAAAATCAATTTAACTCAACTAGCTCCAATTCAAATGAACAGAATGCTCAGCTTCAAGAATCTTAGAGGCTGTTCCTTGTAGCAGAAACTTGTACATACTCTGGCCTAATGATTTAAAATGTATTAATCAGAATATTTTGCCTGTAATTCAAGTGTTGGAAGTTTTGCCGTGACTTCATCAAATTTTTGGAGGATAGATGCAGAACATTATTTCTGTTTGATTGATTGGACTGAGTCACAAGCTGGGTTGCCTAGCTCCTGAGGTCATGATGCCAACCTGCATAAAACATTGCCTTTATCCCAGAGGAGAAGGCTAACGTACTAGAGGGGAATTTGTTCTGGAGGAATTGCATAGAGGTCACGGTGCATAATAAAATACATCCCATCCTCAGCAACACTATTTGTTTTTATTTGGGTTTTAACAGGAGTAAGGAAAAGAGCTCCAAGGAGTGTTGAGAAGGCAGCAGGCGCTTATGGATGATGATGCCCTGAATTTTGTGGATCGCTTTCAAGTGTGGCTTGCCAGCAGGGTGGGTGGGAAGGCTTCGTGTGACCTGGAGGATGAAGGAAGACATGGGCACTGGTGGTGATGGAGCACAGTGAAAGCCAACCTGACTGCAGCACAACTGATGGACTCCAGCCTCCTTACTGCTGAAAATCCTGATGGAAAATCTGTTGGTCTAGAGCATATACTGTATTTAATCACATGGGGATGGCTATAGTAATTAATTGAACCAGAGCGGAGAAATCAATTTTCATCTTCCTGAAATGGAAAGCTGTTTCTAGGCCAGGGAGCTGTTCCCCATCTCTCTTGTGAGCTCCATCCTCACTCATTTATGCTGCATTGTGAGTATACGTACGCTCAGTCTTTCTCCCATTTCATGCCTGAGCTCCTGGTTATAAAAGGCACACACTAACAGAGTGTTGCTTCCCGAGCCTAAGCAGACTTCATAAAGCAATTCTTAGAAGAAATAAAGCATGGAAATGAATTAGTGAAATCCCAACCTTCAAAGACCACCAAAAAAGTCAGGTAGTGCTGAGTTCTGCAGGGTCAGGCAGCTGGGAGGCAGTGATGCGGTGAAGGTCTGTAGGAAGAGAGCAGCACAGTGTAAAACAAACATTTGTTCTGGTCCTAGCACAGTGGGCTAGAGATAACTTGGATAAAACCGCTGAATTTAATGCAAGCACCAGAGTTAAGACTATTTGCCATCATTGGAGACTCCTGCAACGAACAAGTGACCGTTGAAGCAGCTGTGCAAGGCTGTGCACAGACAGCCCCGTGGGGCAGCTGAGTCTTTCCCTAAGACAAAACTTCTGCTTTCTGACGCAGTGCCTCCGGTGGCAGCCCAGCCTGTGGCTTGGCCTCCAGGGGAGGTGTGTGCTCTGCAGAGCGAGCCCCATGCAGGTGCCTCCTGACTGCCCTGGCTCTGGGCAGACCACATTTTGTTTGCTGGGTGCTGTGTTTATTTGTGCACATTGGTCCATTTTTCATGTTTTTTTCTGAGCACTTGAGTTGCTTAGGAAGCAGGTGGCAGCCGTGGAGCTCCTGCAGCCGGAAGGGTGGTGAAGGGACACTTAACAGCATGGGTTGCCTTTTGTTTTTAAAGGATCTGCTGGCTGCCTTGGCAAGAAGTAACAGCTGTTTGTGGCTATTTCTCTTCAGCGGAACAAAGTGTGCTGGGTTGTGCGTTCTGGTCCTTCATCTGTTTTCCCTGGGATGGCGTGGGGTGCCGAGCGTTTGTTAATAGCCTAACTTCCAGTCTGCACATATGTGCGCTGAGCGTTTGTGCCAGGCTTGTGCCCCAGGCCTTCCTCCTGCTGCTTTTTCAGAAATATGTTATTAGTCCCTCAACATGAAGGATTATTTTTTATCTGGGCTACCTGAGTGCTCTAATTTGTAAAGTAATTGCCACTGAATCCAGACCTTGCATCAAGGCTAACACCAAAAGAGCTATTCAAGGTGTGCATGCATGTGTATAATTTTATGCTTTTAATTCATTTGATTTAGCTGAGGCTATTAGATTCCTGTTGTTCGCAGTATGGCTGACTATTTGTAGACTACATAAATTAAATATTCCTCTCCTGGTTCTGTGTAACTTAATAATTAGAACTCCTTAATAATATTCTCCTATGCAATTCTTTCGTGTGCTCTTTAATCTCAGAAATAATTTGCAGGGATAAGGTGCAACGTTACCTCCCTCATCCCTCCGCCCGAATTTTTCCTTAAATGGCCACAAATTGCGTTGCACACCGATCGAATTGACTAACAAATGCAATGGCTGAGCTGAGAGTCCTAAAGACTCTGTTAAATCTGCAGCTGATTCCTTCCATACAATGACTTCAAAGACTTATGTTTTTCAAATAAACATACTGGCTAACAAAGAAAAACTTCCAAAAATAGGACATTTTGAAACTAAGATTCCTTCAAAGTTGGTCATTCTCTTCATAATGGAGTTGGCCTTTCGTTTCAATGGCCCTTCTTCTAAGCCCAATATTAAATCATAGAAATAGTGACTTTAATGTGGTAGGTGTATACTTTTTTTCTACCCAGCTTTGTTTATGTGCACTTGTTGTCTTGTTCCATGCCCACCTCTCATGCTGCTTTTCTATATTTCTTACGGTGGATACCGTGCCTGAATGCTAGCAGAATCTAATGTATGAAATTAATACTATAAACTCTGCAAACTAGGGTTTATTCTATACATCCATTGGAATTTGAATTAATTAGGGAGGAGAAAATTTGTCCACATCATCAAGGTTTAAAAAAAACCACACCAAAACCCAAAAAACTTGATGCATCTTTCCAATCTGCTAAATATAAGAAAGCTATTCAGATCCCGATGAAACTTTTTTCCTCCTAGAAGCAGGGATATGGTAGTCTAGACTAGAGCAGCTATTTGCAAGGAAAATGTTTCTGAAGCAACTTTAGTTGATTCCCAAAGATGTGGTTGGGTATTTCTTCCTTCTGACTGCACATACTGAGGAATTATCTTTCCATTTTGGTCTAACTGCGTATCTGTCTTTTCAGGCCGATGCCCAGAAGTTTCGGAGTGGAGAAAGCTTCCAATTCTGGACACTTGCAAAAGATTTGGTTTTTTTCTAATTTTCAGTAAAAATGATTAATTACTTTGTCTCAGGCCATAATATGTACTCATGCTGTTAGTCATAGAACGGCTTGGGTTGGAGGGGACCTTAAAGATCAGCCAGCTCCAAACCCCTGCTGCAGGCAGGGTTGCCCCCCCCCCCCCCCGCCATGATCTGCCCTTGGTGAAACTGTGCTGGCTCTTGGATCTCCTCCTTGTTTTGCCTGTGCCTTAATGTAGCTTCTAGGTAAGTCAGAAAACTTCCGTACGAGAACTCAGAGGAAACAAACAAGCCTGCTTTCCCACATATAAGCTTCAGGTTCAACATTGAGTGTTAGATCTGTGGAAGATGCCCCCACGGCCTGTGTCTCTTGTCTTCTGGGAGGCAGGCCACGAGGAGGTTTGTGTCTGACTTTCAGCACGTGGGGCAGAGACTTGGTTGCTTCCACTTGGATGGAAGCTGGTTGTGAGAAGCACACTTTCAGGAATGCTCACAGTCAAGTAATTATAGCCCATGAGGAGACTCAAGTCAGAACTGTTGCTGATAGGCAGTGAAAAATTACTGTCCTTTGAAGACTGTGCCCATCCTTTTCTGTTTATCACAGTATCTGGTTTGTGGTCGGTTTGCAGTAATCACAGCAGTTAGCATTTCTCATCCTTGGAGCCATTCAGGTTTCATTCCTTCAGTGCCATAACCACTGCACTTCTTGACCTGTGCTTTCAAGCCACTCTTGAGGTATTCCAAGGCAACAGTTTAGGGAAGAAATATGTTCATCAGACTCACCTATACTCCCTCTTTCTCTGCTTGTGGAATCCACAACAATTGCACAATAGCAAGAACAACTGATAACAGCCCTGTGATCTGAAGTGAAGTTTCTGGAGTTACAGCGATGAAGCACACAAGCCTGTCACAGCGGTGCCTAAGGGCTTGCAGTTACCTTCAGCATATTTACTGCACCCAAAGTAGGCCAGATGAAAATAGCTTCTTGTGATGGATAGTCTCATGGCACAGAGCCACACTCCCACCTCTGCTTTATTTTGTGTTTGTAAAGGTTATTTGCCAATGTGCCACAATTCAACATACTATTTTTCTTGCCTTGCCTTTTAGGCAAGTATCTGGATAAGCTAACGCCTGCAAAAAGTTTTGCATAACACTGTTAACAAAATCCCTACCCATAGCCACCTACACTCCTGCTGGAGCCTCTGGCTGAGCAATCCAACTGCCTTCAGTAGGAGAGGGTGCTGCAGACTGTCACAGACTGCAGCTGAATTCTGAGAGGTATCAGGCTGCAGTCAGGCTGCGGTGCCCAGCAGCAGCAGTTAGTGAACTCTCTGCCCAGGGAGGATGTATGTGCTAGTGGGTACCCTCAGTGGTGGAGTACGGGTCTCCTCTCACACCTCCCTTTCCAGCTGGTGCGGAGCAGTATGACTGGCATGTTGTTAAGCATTTTGTCATGCCAGGCTGGTCCTTTGCACTACAAAGCTGCATGTGTGAACAGGCTTCATGCTTTCCCCCTGGCCCTTGTGTGTGCCTTCAGACGTGGCCGGTTCTGGTGGAGGTGTGCTAGCCTTAACGCTAGCTGTTTGGAGGTCTGGTTTCTCCGTGCCTTCTAGAGCAGCGGTTCTTTCCAAGGAGTCATTTGTATGCTGCTGTGTCACCTCCCAAATACTTTGGTTAGCTGTGCCTGCTGCCAACAGCTCGCCAAACATCTCAGGTCTTTGCTCCTGTTACAGCTGATCTGAATTCCTGTGGATGATTTTGCATTTCAATATAGTGGGATTTCAGAGGAGACTTCAGCTTGCCTTCTGCTCGTTAGTCATTTCTGGAGAGATCCCTTCTGGAGCAGACTGAACCCTGGCAGGTAGCAGGGCTGCAATCAGAGGAGGCAAAAAAGCATTCTCTGCAAAAACCCTTCTTCCCTTTGTTCTTCTTCCCTCAAGGCAAAACGCATGAGGTTGGTGGACGCTGAATCTGAGGAGCAGAAGGTGTTTGTTCCAGCTCACCACCCTAGGAGAACGCAGAGTGACAGGTTTCAGCTCCCTGTTGCCCTCCTGGCTTGCTGGGAGAGCTGTGTGCAGCCTTGTGTTGTGGGAATCCACCCGAATCCCGCATGTCTGTTCATTGACAAGTAGTGTTCTTCAGGCTTAGCCTGGTGTGAAGGCACACTGCCTGAAGGAAGAGCTGGAGGCAGAGAGAAAGAAGCGTGGCTCCACGTGAAGATTCAGTGTGAGTGCTTTCAGAATCCCCCCTCTCTAGCCCTAGAACTATTTATCTTGGGTGGGAACAGGAGTGAGCGAGGCTCTTGTGAAAGTACTGGATGGTGAACAAGCAATCTGCTGAAGGAAACAAGTGCTGCTTTTGCAACTTTATTTTAAAGGGTTTCGTATGTTTGTTTGTTTTTGGTTTTTTTGAGAAAGTGTTTTCTGCAAGGAACTTGTGATTTCTTTAGCAAGAGAGAACTTGACAAGTGTGCTGTTGTTTTAAACAAAAATGCTATGTTTAGAAATGGGAATCTCTTAGTCTGCATGGAAAGGACAGCTCTTGACGCAGGTTTGAATTCTTAAGCTACAAGTCCAGCAGGTGAATTGGAGGCTTGGCTTTAAGCAGTCCCTGTTAGGGATGGGAGAAGCATAGGAATGACGTTTATGATGTTTCCTCTGTCTCTCTCAAGGTGATAGGTGATAATACTAAATTCCTGCTCTTGGCAAACATTTGGCCAATGTCTGTGTGTGTCTAATGATCGGTGAACTTGAGTTGAATACAGAAGGTTTCAGCAGCTCAGATGGGATTTTTGTAGGTTAGCTGCGAGACAAAGCGTCTTTTCATAGTGGCTGTGTGCTCAAATAAAATGTTTTCTGCCACTGTTAACGCTTCTTCACTTTTGCAGCCCACATCCCCTCTCTGCCCTCTGACTTACAAAAAGGATTCTCTGCGTGGTTTCTGCTGCAGTATGTCTTCATTTCAATTGCAAACTGTGGCTATTAGTATTCCACAAATAACCATTTAGGCACTTGGGTTTCTCAGTAAAAGGGGAACTTAAAACAAGAATGGTCGTGGTATTTAAGATTGACGTTTCCAGGAAAGCTTACCGGTTTTGCCCAGAGACTCTCAGATTTCCTTGGTGACCTGGACTTATTTTATAATTGTCCCCCAACATTTTTAATGTGTAATTTTTTCTCTGCAATAAGGGCATGTTGTCAAACTTGCATTTTACTTTTTTCTTCTCTCCACACTCCCCCCCCCCCATCATTAGATGCAGGAAGGTTTCCTCTTGCTTAATTACCCAAAAGCAAAACAGAATTAAAAGCTCTCTCCTGAAGGCGTTGGGGTAGCTTGTACCCCTGGGGACACTGGGAGCTGAGGGTGTGAGGAGGGATCCCACTGCTCCTCTTGGGCTGTGGCACTCATGAACCATCCCCAGCTCTGACATGTGGCTTTCTCACAGTCTTGTCTTCTGACTCCAGTTCACCCATGTCAAATAAGTGTGGATAAGCTGAATTGCAAGACTTTGGACTGCAACGGAGTGGGTACGTAGCAGCTAACTCCATGGTGGGCACCAGCTGCTCCTCTTCTCCGTGGCTGAGTGCATCTGAAGAACGTGAAGGAATTTGGGATGCATGGACTGTGGTGTCTTTCATCTTGCTAGGGTATTACCCTGCAGAATCCTCTCTGGGTGCTTTTAAATGTTCCAGCATTAAATGGAGCTCTCTGGTGACCTGCTCGCCTCTCTGCTGTCCCTCTGAGGGAGGGAGCCTGGGATCCTGTGGCTGTTAGCGTCAGGATGTTTTTGATGCAGAGAAGTTGTTTGTTGTTTTTTCTTTCCTATTTTTCTGGTAGATGAACTGGGCTAGTTCCAGCCCAAATTCTTAACAAAGCCCTTCTGTCTGTTGTGAAGGGCTGAAGGCATAATCACCGCTTTCTCATTTAAATTCTAAAATTGCCTTTCAAATCTTACCTTTTCATTTCTTTTGTAACAGTCTTCTCTGGCCTTTTGAGGGATGAGCAAACACAGTTTCAGAACTGTGGCTTCTGTTAAAAAAGCTGTAAATGATTCCCCAGTTTACATAATTCCAAACCACAGCACAAGAAGAGTGACTTCTAACGGCTTAACTACGCTCAACTTCTGTGAAGTTGGATCCGTGTCTGGAGAGCTTGGTGGTTGTAGCTGGGGAGGATGTGATATGCTTCTTCGCTCTTCATGGTTTGCGCTATTTTAAAAGCTGTGGTTGGGCAAAAGAGAGCAAGGTGCCTTTTATTTTAATCTGTCATACTCAGTGCATCTACATTTTTGCTGCTGTAGAATTTAACCTGCTTTGGTTTATGTTCTCCGGGCTAGCTCTTGAGGTATTTTTACTCTATTCACTTTAAAGGAAAGGTGTAGGCAGATCCATTCCCAGCTCCAGTTGGTGCAGGGTACTGTCACACAAATCAGAGCGTTGAAATGTGCTCGCTACGGAGGAAGGTTTGCTTTTTGCTTATACTACCTTGTTACCAAATATACTGCTCAAAGGCAAGTGTGGGCAGCCTTTCCCTTGCTATAGGCTATAGAGACCTTTTAAACAACTTAGACAAGCCAGACGTTAAAACACACAGCTGTGGTTTTTACTCCTTATTTTACTATTGAACATTTTTACTGTGGGCTTTAAGAAATAAGTAGCAAGCTGTAGTCAGCCAGAGGGCTGCAGATTCACCACGTAAGCCTGACAGACCAATAAGCTTTCTCTTAATAGTGTCTAAAAGTTGATTCTGCTAGAACTGCAATGTCATCCCTCAACTCGGGGCCAGGTACTTCCAGACACGCCTGCCCCGCTTTCCAGCTGTGTCAGCCACTGCAGAGCAGCCCTACCTGGATGGCAGCATTGGAAGCTCATGTCTGGCAATCCCCCTATAAAACGTTTTTCTGGCCCTTAACAGCCATCCATGATACATTTTAAGAGATCGTGGCTGCACACGTGCATCATTTGGAAGCTGGGGAGATTCTAAAAGGATTTGAAACAGTGATGGAACTTCTGCACTTCTTTGGTTGGTTTGTTGCTCGTTAATAGTGTGAGTAGGTGAAGGGTGAGGTCTGTAAGCGCTGTCTTGGAGCTCACCTCCCTCAAACTGCTAGCAGCTTGTATAAAGGAGAGAGTGAATATGGAAAACACTAATGAAAGCATGTAATGGCTTCTGCGAGTAATTAAGTAGGAGATGGCTTTCTAGCTCTAGAAAGAATAAACAACTGGAAAATTATGGTCATTTGAAGCAAGAAATCTATTTCTTCATTATTGAATATTGAAGAAACCAATAAATGAGACTGTTTAAACCTTGATCAGTCACCAGCCCACACAGGATCGCTTTCTTCTTTCCTTTCTCTTCATTGAATTGCATTGCTGAGATTGACAGATTCAAGTACGAGCAGCTTTAAGTAAGTGATCACTCCCACCTCAAGGATTTGCCTGGCTTCTTGGTTTTTGAATCTCATTTCTGAATGCATTGCATTAAAAGACATGAAATTACCATGCACTTCTATTACTTCTGTTGTTGAACAAACTGTTTTTATCTATCGCTATCGCTTGCAGGCTCTATAGCACACGTATGTAATGGTTTACTGGTACCACACCCCGTTAGCTAATTGTATTACACTTCAGAATGTGAGGGTGCCGGCTACAGCTGCTTTAGGGAAGCACAATGCAATTTGCAGTGCCAGGACAAGAGCTTGCTGTAAGATTCTTTCTTTGGAACTGTCTCCAGGTCTGAAGAGTACAGAAGTCTCAGCTGGGCCTCTTGAGCTTCTTTTGCAGAAGAGAGGAAATTGATCATTGATCTGGAAATGAGGACGAATGGGTTGTGCTGTATTTAGGTGTTGCTGCTACTACTGTCAACATCGCCTTGCTGCTGATGTAAAGTTTTGTAACCCTGGAAGGAGGAACAAACAAAAGCAGAACAAAATGGAGTGAGAGACAAATTTACAGAGCTTCTAATAAAAAGAATGGCGATGAGGAAAGAATTGTTGTTTCTAATTGGAACGGACAGTGGGGCCTCCCCATACAAATTACCATATCTAATTGACTTGTAGCAGGGTGCTTGCTGTGGTTTTTCTGCAGTGGTGTTGCTAGGAAATGTTGCTAGGCAACTATTCAATGACTGAACCGACCTTTAAGATAAATATATGTATTTTTTCCCCGTTTTGATGCTAGGGAGGAAACCTCTATTTTGTCTTTTGTGCTGGCCTTTCCCTGGGTGGTAGGAGCTATCTGGGCATGGGGATTTCTGAAACAATAGTCTGCTTAAGGTTTGACAGAGCTGTTGTGTGGGCACAGCCTCTGTATGCAATGTTTTCGGGAGCTCAATTTCTTCCCTGCAGTGTGAGCAGCAAAAGTTGGCAAATAATGTTTTGAATAATTTATCTGATTTTGTGATCTTTATTAAATAAATCATTGAAGAAACATTCTTCCCTATTTACCCAGCTACGCAGGCCAGGCAGGGCGAAGGGAGAGCACGCGATGCCTGTCGGTGCAGTCTGACTAACAGGATTTTAAAGACTCTCCCGTTGATTAGGCCTGCTCATAATGAGACCGGTGGCGGGGCACGGAGCGGCCGTCGGGACCTACTGGGAATGTTTTCTTTCTACCAGCTGTCTTTGAAGCAAATCCCTTTGTTTATTACCGTGCTCAAATGAATTATGCTCTTAATTTCTGGAATGCTTTTGCTTGTCTGAAGAGAGTTACTGCATTTTTTCCTCCAGAGGAACAGTCTAAATAGTCTAAGCTTCAATAAATATAAAAGTACCTCTAGTTAGAAGCAACTTGCAGGAAGCTACAGAGATATGCTGGGTTTTCCCTTGGCTGAAGTTTCAAAACGCTGGTGCTTGCTGAGTGAGCACTGAGAGCCAGCCCTACAGGAGTCCTGTGCTTGTCTGTGGGCACATCTGAGAGCTGATGGAGAGGGGCAGCTTCTGCTCCACAGGAACGCAGGCAGGTTTGAAGCTTTGGGCATCGGGCGTGCAGTCCCTCTGCAGCACAAAGCAGCAGGAGCAGACTCCTGAAAGCTGAACACAGAGCAAGTTTTTTGTTGCTAGGAGCTGGATGGTGCTCCCTCTCGCAAACCCTCGAGTAGCACAGAGGGATGCTGAAAGAAGAGGGTAGAAGTCAAGGCAAGGGAAAGCGCAGACCACCCACAGGTGCCTCTGAGGACAGAAAACAGAGCAGCACTGTCTGCAGGAGAGGCAGGTTTTGCTCGGTTGATGCCCAGCAGCCCTACCTGCCACACGCTGCATGGTTCTGCTCCTTTCTCCTCCCCAAGGCCCAAACAGAGCTGTGAACAAGGATGCTTGCCCCCCTGTCTGAACTTCTCAGTAACTTCACCGCTGTTCCTGTACCTGCGTGCAAGCAGGATGCTGTGCTTGCTTTTTTGCTTATTAAAGGAAGGAGCTGTGGGCATGGTGCATAGGTGAAGAGAGAGGCTGGAGCCCTCCCACCTGTCCTGTCTGACACCCTGCTTCTGTTGTGATGAGCTTCAGATCTCCTCTTTCGGGTGTATAGCCTCCCTCCCCCTGTACGTGTTTGTGCAGTGGAGGGATGTGATTTCTCGCAGTGTGTTTTGTAGAAGCTCCTGGCTGATGCAATGCCTGCTTTAAAATAAACCCGGATATCCACCATTGTCCAAATTAAAATACATCACATTTGTTCCAAGCTTTATGCTAGCTGATAGGGATTGACGCGGATTTCCTGGTTCCTGCCTCTGCTGTGCTTGTTGCCAAGGAGGGTGTCCTCAGACTCTGCTTTTCCAGGTATTCAACCAGTCTGTCTCTAGGTGTGAAAGAGGTGGACTCTTCCTGATGGAGATTTATCCATCCTTTGTGCCATTTATCAGTCCTTCGTGCAGTATCTGTTGTGGCAGAGGGATTTGCCTTCTCTTATTGCAGCTAGGTTGGAGGATCTGTGAGCACCGCAGTGGAAATGAGAATGAGGCTGCCAGTGAGGAGAGTCGTGCAGTGAGCACCTCCACAACGATTTCTGGAGGAAGACAGCTCTTGCTGCACTCAGGGCATGCTAGGACCATTCATACAACATGTAGCAAGGGCTTGGGATGATTAGCATGAAATTGGATTTTGTGTTAATCAATCTAAGGCAGTAGTAGGGCACAGGACTAGCAGATAATTTCATTCCATCCCATCCCCGCAACAACAAGAGAGCTTCAGCCCAAAGCTGAAGGGGGGCCATCGCTCCTGTGTGGCCATAGGACAAACAGACAACGCAAGGAGAGGCCTCTGTAAGGGAGCAGAATTCGGGCTCAGAGAGGCAGTCCAGGGCTTGAACAACGGTGAGGCAGAGGCTGGCTTAGTAGCATTTGTTTTTCTCCTTACTTTATGCTGTATGCCTAGAAACAACAGTTGTCTTAAATTCAGCCAGAATGGAAGTATTTAGGGATTGGCTGGGTATTTTGTAGACATCCTAATGCCAAATTTTTCAATATAATCGTGTTTGGTAACCCTCTGATTACAAAAAAATGAATATAGTCTTTAGGCTGAATGTACAGATGGACTTTTCTTATTTCTTGTTTGGAGAAAGCGTGACGGATGATTTTAATACCTTACAGAAGCTAAAGGCTTAAGTTGCTTGTAGAAAGTCAAGTCTACAAATACTGAGCTCTGAACGTATGTTTAGCCACAATGAAATTAGGGGAGATAGCTTAACTCTTTTAGAACTTAACTTCTGGAGGAGAGGGGCCTTCGTTGCCTTTCATTGCCAGCTGTTAATGCTTTAGCAAGCATTTATCATTACTTGGGGGGAAAAATATGCCCACCAGACTGTGGAAACGTAGTTTGATTTGAGGTCTGGGGTTTTTTTTTGTGCTTTTGATACATGGACATTGCTATGTGTTTGACTTTACCGTGTTAAGTAGAGTCACTACATCATTCCTTGGTCCTTCCTGCAGTCTGCTGTCCTCTAAGACAGCATGCTGTTGTGGAGAAATAACTTTTAATTGAAAAACATCAAAAATGAATAGGTTATACAGCTGGGGGTAGGATTCAAAATTCTACAGCTTGCCACAGCCTATCACAGCTTTCACAACGTATTGATTTCGCAGCACTAAACAGTATATGTGGTGTCAGGCCGTAGATGGAGAACATGTAGAATGAATAATTTACCACCTAGAGAGAGTGAGCCTGTCTACAGGCATAATAAGAAAAACAGCCTTGTGAACTGAGACTCTGATCTCAAAGCTGAGAGCTTTCTTGGAAGTGGGAGCATCTGATGTTGAAAGACCTCTGGAGGGTGAGGTTTGTATGTGAGAAATTCTACACAGCAAGCAAGAAGAAATGCAGCTCTCTCATCTCATGGCTTTGCTTCTCTGCATGAAAAGATGAGAAGCTCTGCACCTGCATCTTTGACCCCGACAAGGCTCCACGTCCTCCTCCCTGGAGGAGGCAGGCTGGGGTTAAGGTTCAAACCCTCACACTTGACGTGGTCCTGGCAGCTGGGCTGCGAGGGAGATGGATTGCTTGCACACCAAAGGAAAATGCAGGGTTGCAAAGAATGCCCCTTGTTCAATGCCTTCAGGTTTTTCTGTGCAGGCTTTTTGCCACAAGTGCTGAGATGGCTGCTAAAGAGTTTGCTCTTGTTTCCTGTTGAGTTAAACAATGAATCTATCTGCAGCAGTGCGTTGCCTAGAACAGCTAGTCAGACCTGGGCATCAGTTCACAAAATTAGTGAAAACAGTGGATTTTTTCCAGTTCAGTGAAGACACCAAAATTTGGTACTTGCACAGAGCTTCAGCAGCAGAGATGCTGTTCTGTGAAGCTTCTCAGATCGTTAGCAAGGCCGCTTCCTGAGAGAGGTTACTGACCATTCTCATTTCGTAATTTAATTGGTATTAAGTTAATTGAAGGAAGGCAGTTCCTCTGCCCTCCTCCTTCAGCTGAAGCACAGACATCCTCCACCTCCCTGCACCACTCCTCCCTTTTATAGGACAGGACAAAAAGAATAGAAGCAAGGCAAGTTGTAACTGGTAACAATTAATATGAATTTCAAGTAAACCAGGAAGCCTTCAGTTGGTACGATAAGCGGAGGAGGAAAACAGAAGTTGACAAAACATGAAACAAAGAATGTTTTTCTGCAAGCAAACTAGGTGTGGAAAAATATCTGGCAGTGAGATTTCAGTCCTCCTCTCTCATCTTCTGCCTCTTTAGCCTTCCTTTGCTTAGATTTTTGCAAAAATTTGTGATACAATGCTTTCTGAATCTTAGTGATCAAATTTATCAGAATTGCTCAGTTTGTGGTCATGGGCTTGTGTCCAGCTTCACTGTTGTCCACGAGCGTAGGTCGCTCAGAAAGTAATGCCTTCTATTTATTTCCATGGAAACTACAACAGGTCCAAAGAGCACAACAACACTGTTTGAAAGAGGAAATTCTCAGCTACAAAACACTATTTTTCAGTGTAACCACCATCAATAGCTGTGCATTTTTGCCAATAATGAACAAAAGCCTGCATGCTGCGCTTGCAAGAATCTACAAGGCCATCCAGAAACAGCTTGTCTTTCATGTTGCTGAAAAAATCATCCATTTTTTGGTACCTTTGCAACTCTATTCATAGAATCATAGAATGGTTCAGGTTGGAAGGGACCTTAGAGATCATCTTGTTCCAACCCCCTGCCATGGGCAAGGACACCTCCCACCAGACCAGGTTGCCCAGAGCCCCATCCAGCCTGGCCTTGAACACTGCCAGGGAGGGGGCATCCACAACTCCTCTGGGCAACCTGTTCCAGAGTCTCACCACCCTCACAGGGAAGAATTTCTTCCTCATATCTAGTCTAATTTATCTAGTCTATTTTCAGCTGACACAAATACATTACATGCAAATTTTCAGATGGAATGTATAGAGTTGCAGTCTGACATTCAACTCAAAGAAAAATTTGATCTTGTCTCTCTACTAGACTTTTGTAGGACCTATCCTACCAGAGAAAAATATCCTTTGCTTCATGATAATGCCTTATTCACATCATCCCTTTTTGGCAGTATGTATATTTGTGAATGACTGTTTTCAAGTGTGAAGCACAAGAAGAGTAACATTCCATCAAAAATCTCTGATGAACACCTTGGGAACTCGCTGAGAATTGCAGCCGCTTCCATGGAACCAGACTCATGCATTCATTTTTCAAAAAAAGGGTCAAATATCCCACTAGTTTTATGGTTTTGTTGCTTTTTTATGATTTAATTAAAAGTATGAAAAAATAGGTTTTGACAGTTAAATACATTGACTGTATTATATATTATATGTGACCCAAGGCAATTAGTCTTCAGTCAATGCAGCCCAGGCAAGCCGAAAGATTGGACACCCATGGTTGAACCTCTGCTGCCATACCACCAACGTCTACCTCTGATGTCATGGGCCAACATCATACAGTAGATGTTACTTTTGGAGCATCCCTCGTACTAATCTCTTGCTGGGCAGGTAACCTGCAGGCAGAAGATGCCTTCCTACTTGAGCAGTTAGTGCTCTCCTGAGTCTGTGTCCATTGGCCCCTCTTGTAGGGATTGTAAGATCTTACTGAAGAGTTTTTTATCCTGTTTGAAAAAGCTAGCACTAATTCTAGTGCTAATTCTACTGCTGCTTGACAAAATGACCTTGCTGTGAAAGGGTCTAAATGTTTTCCGACCATTCCCAGAAATTAAGAAAGCTCTTCTGGATAATGGCTGCAGATTTTTAAGTAGAGGCAAAGGTATTGCCAGCACTTGTTGAACAAAGGCATAGGATGGTACTTCACTTTCTATATCCCCCTATGTAATGAGAGTGGTAAGCATGTAGCATAATACGAAGGCAGATCTACGGAACTGGAAGCTGGAGAGCTCTGTGGGTGCCTGGGTACAAATCAAGGGAGCCACAGGTTGCAGCTGCTCAGCGGGAGGAGTCCTGGCTGTGCATGAGTGATGCAGCAAGGAGAACGTTTTGGGGAAGATTATTCTCAACGCACAGTTTTGTAAAGCACTGTCTTGCATCAGGGATGTCAAATTTTGCAGTTCCCCCATCACTTCAGAAATCCTTGCTTTTTGGATATCTGGGTAACCTCACTTGCATGGTGCTCTTCTGACGCAATTCTTCTACTTTCCAGGTTTGCTTTTCTAACTAGGAATAAGTAGTTTCACTTCAGGTTATATTAATAAACAAAACTGATGGAAAACTGGCATTTCCCTGTGGGAAAATGTCAAAAGCTGGTATCTCCATTAACACCTTCCTCATAAAAACCTTCCCCAAGAAAGCAGTGAATGACTGTTCCTGCAGCTGCATTATTCCTGATCAAAGGCACTTAGAACTGCTGCAATTTCAGTCCCAGAGATGGAAAAAGGCTGAATTTGGGATTCCTTAGGTGACCCAGAAAGAATGTGGGTCTCCTGCAGTCTGTGGAGGAGAGGTGATGTGGAGAAAACAGGAGGGGACCCACATCTCGCTTACACCTGCTGATCTTGAAGAGAGCACTTTGCTTTAGAGGCAGTTGGGTGGGAGGGGAGGGAAGTTGGGAAGGCTGTGCTGATAGATTTAATTCTCATCTGTTTGGGCTACAAACAAGTTCTGCTCTTCTTCTAAGTTCAGCCCTAGCCTTAGAATCTTAAAGGTTGGAAAAGACCTCCAGGATCATCTAGTCTAACCATCCACCTACCACCAGCATTGCCCACTGAGCCATGTCTCCCAGTGCCACATCTCCACGGTTCTTGAACACCTCCAGGGATGACAACCCCAACACTTCTGTGGGCAGCTGTGCCAGTGCCTGACCGCTCTTTTGGAGAAGAAATCTTTCCTAATATCCAACCTGAGCCTCCCCTGGTGCAATGTGAGTCCATTCCCTCTCGTCCTGTCCTGGAGCAGAGGCTGACCCCCATCTCAGCACAACCTCCTGCCAGGGGCTGTAGGGAGCAATAAGGTCTCCCCTGAGCCTCCTCTTCTGCTGGCTGGGAGCAGCCAAGCTGTGACATGAAGCTACAGAGCTCTGCTGCCTTTGGTTCCACATCAAATACCCAAACCCTGAGTCCCTACATCACACAGTGGGACCAGTGAAGTGCTTACAGGAAAGCATAGCCTCCCCCTCACCATTTGGCCCCAGCCCTGGTGCAGCCTGCAGTGCACCAAGATTTGTTCTGAAATGAACATGGGCCTGCGGTACGTTTAATGGGCTTTGTGAGATTAATGCCTCTTGACGAACTGAATTCATCGTGATAGTAAAATACAGGAGTTACTGAGCAATTAAATTGTTTTAGTTCCAGGGCAGGGTGTTTAGTGAACATATTTGCCTGCTGTTGTATTTTCATACTAGTTAATAAAATTATTTCCTGCCCAAAATTTTTTAAATGTGGGTAGCTAGGAAATATCTTTAACCCTAAAACTGTTATTTAAGGATTCATGAAAGAATATTGGAAAAATGCTGCAGAACACTCTGCTAACTCCACTTTCCTTTTTAAGGGAGAAATCTTGTTAGTTGGAAGACCAAGTATTCATTTTTCTGTTAAAAATTAAACAGGGTTTTCTGCACTGAATTAGAGAGAATTTCAAGTCTATGCTGAAGCGTATCAAAGGTATTGGTTAAAGCTCAGAAACTGCCTATGAGCCCCCAGATCCAACATCTGTTCAAGAATAAATAGAACAAAGGAAACATAATGGCTGGGAACAATGGGAGGGAGATAGTATTATTTCTCATGTGAATAGGATTGTTTGTACCACAGTCACTACAGCCACATTTGAACGCTTCCCAGTGGTAAATTAAATAATGGGACTAACATCGGTATTCTCTTATCTACTTTCAGACTGCAGAGAATTCATCTGGCTTGCACGAGTGGCTATCTTTGTTCCTGTGGCCACACAGAAGGTGGCTGCGGATCGCGGCGCTGGCAGCCAGCGCTCCCCGCAATGGCCTTTATCTGCCTGTTTGCTTTTGATACAGTCGCTCGTAGCACTGCAGCGATAAGTGCAGAACAAACACGGGGACTGCACGGTGCAGAGAACAGGCAGGGCCTGGGAGGCTGCTTGCATGTAAGTCTCCTGCACCAGCGTCTGAGCCTTGCCTGAGCCGTGCTTCCTAAAATGAAACTCTGAGCAATGCAGCTGGGCTCCTGCATACTTCATGGCAGAGCTCCTCAGGAGCATGCATGCAGCTGAGCAGAAAGGATGAAGTGTCTGCTAAAAAGTGCCCTGTGCTGCAATGAGATACCTCCAGTTACGTCAGACTGCAAGGGAGGAAGCTTTAAGAAGTGAAGGAAAACTATTGCTCTGTTACCAGTGAGTGTTTCCTTCTGACTTCAGGGTTAGGGGCAGCCAAATGACCCCCTAATGTCTTCAGCACTCTACAGAAATACATCAGTAGTGCACAGAGATGCAGCAGGACCAATTACCCTCGTTTGTGTGCGCTACTGAACAGCAAGAAGTTCACAATGCTATTTTTTTGGTTTGCTTTCTCTTTAATCCCTGGGGAGAAACTTCAATGCCCTGTATCTGCAGCGTGCGTAATAATTTATTATAATACATCATACTCGTTTTCTTGAGTCCGTACGGATAAATATTTTAGGAAGCAGAACTAAGGAAGCTGAGCATTTTTCTTGTTCACAGGGGACACTTTGGCCTCTGGAGAACACGTTTCCTGTGTTAAAAATCAGACATTCTTTGGATGTATTTGGATAATGTTAGTTGCATAGACTTTGTGACTTGCTTATGAATGAGCATGAAAATTAATCTCCTTCTTAAGAGGATATATAGATTAGGGAAAGCTTGAGAGATTATTATATCCCGTTTGAGAACATATCAAATGAATAAAGCTTAATATTATTCATCACCATACATTTCTATCTGGCATTAGCATAATATACCTGTATAGAAACTTAAAAATCTATTACTTCATTATTGAAGAGCATTCACATGTTTACTGCAATGCTTCAAACTGTCACTACTCTTGGCTGTGGTTAAAAATACAAATTAATGATTAATGCAGCTGTACTTCTGACTGAAGGCAGCCGAATATATTGCTAATAAAGTCTGTTTTATTAATGCTTCTCTCTTTGAGAATCGTCTTGGGGCAAAGCTCCTGTTTTCAAGGATGTAGCCTCGCAAACGAGCCGTGGATGGAAGAAACACAATGCATCTCTGCCAGCCAGGGGAGAAGGGCTGCTTGGCCTTAGGGTTTAACAGCAGCTTTCTCCTAGGTTAACTGAAGATAGGCAGATTTATGCCTCTAAATATGAAAAATTCGCAGGGATAGCCATCTCTTCCTAACCTCTGTCTTCTTGTGCTCCATTGGTTGTCACCAGTGGTTTTGTCAAAACAACATCCACAAAAACCACAGATTCATGAATGGCTCAAAGTGCATTCAGCAAATGTTGACAGTGTCTTGGGCTTTTCCCCATCTTCTCACTACCTAACTAAAATATTAATTGCAATTAAGGATTTGTGTAGCTGGAAATCTGTAGTTGGTGGGAAAGCAACCTTCAGAACACGTTTGGATTGATTTTCCTTTTTAAAATCATTGACAACATTGGTTGACCTATATAGCCTCTGATTATTATTATTTTTTTAACCTAAATTCTTGCATAGGCTGCTGCTTATAGCTTATTCAAAAATAAATCAGTAAGCTATCAGTAAAAATTACATCAGAAGCAACTTTATTTCCCATAACTTTAATAGGCACTTTTGGGGTGTAATTTATTTTGGCAACAATCACTTCAAGGTCTCCTGGAAGATGTATTTCTGTGTAGTTAATGTAATATACATGTATGCAATTTTCTATTTTAGTGCCTATTGATTGCTTCATTTTTCATCTGTATTAGACTATTCTTATAATTTCCTCGGGGCTTTCAGAAATGGCAGACATCAAGGGAAAATTGTAGTGGCATGTCCTGTGGGAAATGCAGGAGAGCAAATAGATGAGAGTCTCAGCAAAAGGACTGAGTTCAAGTGCTCTTGTTTCATGAGAATTTAAACTGCCTCCCAGCCTTCTAGAGACCTGAAAGCGTTACATTGAAGTAACTTTGCTTTTATGTGTTTTCTGAGAGATGAATTCTAACTGTGAGTGGAATGTGCACATAGAAGAAGTGGGTCCGTTCTGTTCTGTTTGACAATCCCTAAGTGCAGATGGTGAAGATGAGTATGTCCCAGTAATCACCTGTGTTGTTAGAAAACTTAGGTTCAAGTTATTCATTTAGTATCTTGGGGAATTTATTGTAGAAGAAGGGTTCCCAAAATTTAGACTTGCTATCTCAGATGCACAACATTGTAAGGCCAAAATATAGGAGATGGTAAATCTGCAAGTATCCGATACACGTGAACTTAGAAGCAACTATTTTTGTTTAAAAATAAACAAAAAATGCATACAACTCCCTATAATTAACTGTAATTAATTGTTTACTCTCAGCTTTCACCTCCCACAGCCTCTCCACAGCAGCATGCTCAGAGGAGTTGGGTTTGGTTCAAGTGATGTGATGGTAATTTGGACTTGCAGAAGTGAATTTATCTTCACAGTTCTGAGTAAGATAATTAAGTAACTTGTTAATATGTCTTGAAGCTCGCGGTATGTAGCTGTTTATAATACGCTCTGAGATAATGTAGTTAATTTATGTTAGCTCAGCTGTGGTAGCTATAACTTTCTGCTGTTTTAATGGTGACTTGCGTTCTTACAAAGACTTGGCAATGAAAAGGGTCAGGTAGAGGATTTGGCTGCAATTGGAGAGTGCAGGATCAAAGACAGAGTCAAGGAGCTGCCAGCCAGTCCTTTCAGACAGCATTGCTGTGCTGAGATTGGAGGTGGTGGTTAGGGTGAGCTGATTCCCAACCAAGCTCATACACAACTCCATTTAAATCTCCATCCCAAACTAGGTCTCCAGGTCAAGTCTGTACCTTGGGAGAAAGGTGGGTGGGAAAGTAGAAAAGAAAAATCCAATCTATCCAGGCCCAGCTCTACACCTCTGTAGGCACATTGGGTTTTGTAACTGAAAACGGTCGCATCAGAATTGATAAACTGGTCCACCTGTACGGCAGCGTGATTGTCAGAGGGGCCCGTAAAGGAGTTATTGGACACCCAGTTAGCATTCAAAGAGGAGTTTGCATACCTGAATTCCTTAGACTACCTTGAAAAACGTAATAGCTGAAAGTTTTCTATATTGAAGACTTTTGCGAGTTATATGGAGCAAGTGTCGTGCCTTTTTTCCATTTTATGCATTTCTTAGTGCACACAGCAAAATGTTTTAAAGCGGTGCTTCCTTGGGCAGAGTAATTTGGAGGTTATATTTATGCCCTTCCAGAAAGGTCAGCTTCAAAACTCCCTTGCAAGATTAAACATGAGGTTAAAAATGGACGTTAAACAAATGATATAAAAGACAGAAGTTCAGTGCTCTCTTCTTTGAATTCCTTTAAAGCTCTTGGGTGAATGCTGCCTGGTGCTTATGATATGGCACTGCTAGCACTTTCTACCATTACTGTAACCTCTTCCACTGGCACTTCACATTCAGCCAGGTCTTTCAAGGCCACAAGCTCCCACTGTCTTAGGGGGAAAAAAAGGCTTCTAGCACTGGAACCTTTCAACAGAGATTTTTTTCCATGCTCTTATCTGCTGTGAAAGCTTCTATTCCACCTTGATCATCCATCAGCCCGACAGACTCTCTGGCAAGGTACTGCCTACGATGTGCTCAGTAAAGGATTTATTATTAGATGCTACAGCTTTTGCAAGTTGTTCCTCAAAGTACTTTTGTCCTGTTGTGTGCTACCTCTGCAGCCAGCCTGCCAGGGCAGCACATGCTGCTTTCTATCTGGGGTACAGCTTCGGCTTCTCGAAGCCCCCATGTAGTGTCTTCGTGTAAGCTCTCTGCCATCTGCAAGGATCGCTTTTTCTGACTGCGCTTCTGAGCTCTATGAGGTACTTCTGAACATCATTTAAGTTCTTAATGACAAAAGACATCTCTCACCATCCTGTTATTCCAAGAGGGGCCATGAATTTTAACACGTAGCGGCCCATGGGCCAAAATAGATCTGCATGAGCAGGAACGAAAATCGGGTCCTCAGTGCTGGCCAAGTCAAGAGTTGGTTTTCTTGTGGTTCACTAATTAACTTCCTTGTGAAACAGTCATTAGTGGTACTGAAATACGTTTTGGCGTTATGCCTGGGTATGACACTTACTTGATGCACATGGGGGTATCTGATTCTCCCATTACATCTGCATTTGATGCTGCTAAGTTTCTCTAGGCTCCCCAAGCATGCCAGAATGGTGGCTGCTGCCAGCAACAGGCAGCTGATAATAGTAATCTCTCTTTCATTTCTTTTTTAAGACCTGGAAGATGCTATTGTTATATGTGTGCAAGAGTTCATTTGTGTTCAACAGGCATCTGGGACAAGTGTCTGCCCAGCTCTTCATGACGCACGCAGCCTCACTGGGCAGGTAATAACTCTCTACACCTGAAAGCCTCTTTTCCTTCTACAGACCCACGCATTATAGGATAAAGTTCATATAAAGCACTTATGTCCTCAGGAAGAGACATCTTTTCAAAGACTGAAGGAGATGAGGACTTAGGGAGCACACTTTGCGCATACTCACCTTGAAATCCTGATTTAAAGCTATAGGGAAATCCTCACTCCTTGAGCTGTTTTTGCCATGTTTGTGATAATGGCAACCAACTCTTCCCATATCATTGACTCTTCACACGTCCTCCACTCCTGCTGCAAGAACACACCAATTCCAACTGCACAAACGGTGCTTCTGCTCCCCAAACTGCTGTCCCTTCTTGGCCTGGGGTGGGCCTGAAGAGCTTCATGATTTGCTTTTCTGTGTTATTTTTAAGCAAGTCTCTTACAGTAGCTCATGCATGTCTTACTCCACATTTTTGGGGTGTGTGTGATACAAATAAAGAAGATTTCTGCCAGAGAGGAAAGCTCAGAAGACAGGAATATTTAATTACCATTCTGCTCATTGTTCAACGTAACCCATTTACCTTTTTATTTGCTTCCTTAAAGGTGAATACAACAAACAACTATAAGTTCAGCTATTTTTCTGAAACTGCTGAAGATATGAAAGCCTGTCTGGCATCTTCCTTGGCTACGGTTCTGCAGCAGTCCCTTTACTGGGAGAATATAACACTTGTTTAAAAAGAAATATATATATATATAGGAAAAAGTTACTCAACAAAATTTGTTGAGATAAAACTTGAGTGTTTTAGTAATGAGTATGAAAAGAAGACTGCAGAGGAGAACAAGAAACAGAAAATGAAATAGGCAGACTGTGTGCTCCGTGAGCTGACACTGCTTTCAAGAGCACCAGCACTTTTTTTGTAGCATACTGGGAGTTTTGTAAGGACCCAGATTCAGGCAAAAAGCAGAGCAATTCAAAGATCATCTGTCTTCTCTAGTGGTAATAATTTCTTAGCTTTTATGTCTCTGTGAATCTGAAAGCACTTACAAAGGAATTGATATAATTTTTCTCCATTAGCCTGCGGTCGACTAATAGCTGCACAAGAAATCGAACCTGAGTGATGGGCTGTCAGGCCGGCAGAACACGCTGCTGTCGGGGTCTCTGCCGAGCCAGGAGAGGTGACTGCTGCCTGCCAGGAGCAGGACCGGCACTGAGCCTGCATCGCTGCCAGCCTCCCTCTGCCCCGAGGTGGCGGGCGGGTGGGTGGCTGCGCTCACCCTGCCTCCTCGCTCCTGGCCCTGCGCAGGGGCAGAGAATGCGAGGGAGGGACTGGGATTGGTGCTGGAGCTTGTGAGCCAGTTTGCTCAAACTTTGGACTGGGCAAAGTAGGGAGAAGGGTGGGTTTGGTACAGCAAGGCTTTCTGGTAGCTGTTCTGATTCGCCTTGGGGAAGTGAGCAGCACTGGCAAATGATGATCTCAATATTATTATAGCAGTCCAACGATGCTGAGGGAAAAATCACTGTTTCTTTTAGTCTTCTGAATCCGTTGTTATCAGGTGGATTATTTTATAGGTCCCAAATTTATTCAGGAGATTCTTAAGGAAACCCTTGTAGCTGCAGTTATATTCCTGCATGCCTGAAGCATAGGTTGGTTGTTTTTTAAAATAAATAGAATATGATAGCACGAAGCCATCAAAGCCAAGCGATTTCAATACATGAGATAGTGGTGCAGTGACTACAGACTGGTTTGCTATTTCTCATCTTCTGGGTCAAACTACTTGCATGTAAGTAAATCACTTCTGACACCCTACAACAGGTTCTGATATTATCAGTGGATTTAGGCAACTCCAAATGCTTGCAGTTAGCATGAAGAAGAAGGTATTTTGTCTTTACCAAGGAGCAGATAAAACCTTACCCTAGGTGTGTGCAATAACACAAATGTATGTCATATCTGGTTTCCTTTTATCTTCTTATTCCAGTTGACAACAAGAGTCAGATGTACCAGATACACTTAATCTGAAAAAGTCAGCAATATCAATTTTTTCTCTCCTTTTGTATTTCCTGCACTTCTAAGACTCTAACTTGATCTGATTTCTCCTGGCCAGACTTTTGTGTACTCGTTTTCCTTTTTCTCTTTCCCTTGCTTTGTGCAGATCACTGTGTATGATACACACATCCCTCCCTGCCTTTCCTCGGCTCTTCTCAGAGGAAGAGGAGCCACAATGAGAAGTGAAGGCTGGTAGGTGGAATGAGGGTGGCAAGAAGGATATCATGTTTGTGACTGTGGGCTGCTTCACGGTAGGTCTGTGTTTATTTTAGAAGTTTCTTAGTTGCTGTTAGCTCTTTTATATTCCAATTTTTAAAAAATATTCTAATAACTTTCATGCAGTAAATAGAAGGTTTTTAAAACAACTGGAAGAGGAGACACTTGGTCATATTGAAAACTCTTTAAAATAAGCATTTCTTAGTCAGAAATAACGGATGAGATCAAATGACACTGGTTTTTTTAGAGAAAAACTGGTAATTCGAAATGCTGAGTTGAAATTCTCCTCTTTCACACTTGATGTGAGAGTCTCAATTTCCAGGTTATTGATTATTTGAAGGTCAGTGTATCCTAATCTGTGTTCCAAGAACTTATTCCAGTTTGTGCAGCTTGAATTAAATCTGCCATGTAAGTGAGCGGGCACACTCACCATACCTGTACCCAATACATTCCTCAGGCCTGGGTTGGCAGCAGCACTGGAGGGGTGCGTGAAGGCAGCATCTGCCAAGGCTGGGGTGTTGCAATGATGGAGGTTTTGGCTGGTGGCTTGAGCTGCTCTGTCTCCATGGTATTAGTTTGAGATGGTGTTTCAGAAAATATTTACAAGGAGCTGCAGTCTGGGAGGTGGAACTGAAGATCATAGACAAGACCATGAATGTGGGAAAATGTTGTAGGCTAGAGGTGTGGGGATGGTTTCAGTCTGTCTCTCTCTCTCCCTGCTGGAACTAGTACTAGATGATGAAATCCTGATGAAAAGTGATAGTGAATAACTTTGGGGGCCAGGCCGTTTGTTTCTGAATGGAGAGGAGAGGATGGATTTTTGAGAACTTCCTGATATGTTGGTTTATAACAAAAATACCTCACATAAAATGGAATGCTTGCATAAAGTAAAGGAACTAGTGAAGTCTTAACTCCAGTATTCTGTTTGAAATCCAATTTCTCATGTTAATTAAACCTCTGCAGAGCTAACCTTGTATATGACACTTGCTGTTACAGATGGCATGGACTGGCTTCCTAGAGCTCTGGTTCGAATCATTACTGCTATGTAATACACTGTGGGCCAACCATGCATAGTATTCTCGACAAGGAAAAACCCAGCTGGCCCATATTAGCAGAAACCAGCATTTATTTCAGGCAGCTCCTGAGTGATGGTGCTTCCCATGCTGCTCCTGTTGCCAAGCTTACTTTCCAAAACCCCTGCAGACATCGCTGAATGCTGTCAGGAATGGTGATTTTTCACACTCTCACAACCATCTGACTTACCCTTACTTTCCAAGTGCAAAACTGTTTTCTTCATCATCTAGCAGGAGTTCTTCAAATGAATTCATATAGTAAAATAAATCTGGGAAACTCTTCTTGTTTGTTCTGGAAAAAGCTGCATTCCAGACGTAGGATGGACATGTGAGAGTATTTTGGTGCACGTGATGTGTTTTTTTTTTTTTTTTTAAATAGCTGTGGAAAGTACATGAACAAGAATGCAGAATTTCAGCTCATGAGAAGTAGGCACTGATTTATTTCCAGGATCTGTGGGTCAAGAGGCAAACTTGGTGAACTTCTGCACATAATAGATGCTTTCCTAGCACAGCACTGTGATTCCACCCATCCTGACGTGTGAACAGCACATTGTGCAAGGAGCCCCGGGCACGTTCAGCGACATCGAGAAGGAAAACAACCAGGGAGGGAGAGTAAACCTGTTTAGGTGGAGAAATGCTGCGCAATTGGCATTGAGGGTACTGAACTGCAGCCTGACTTCTGTCCAGAAGTCCCCACCTAGCTGAGAACTTGTAGGCACTCCTTTTATTTCTTCTAATCTTGCTCTTGGTTTGATTGGCCTTGCTGAACAGCAAGAGGTGTCTGTGGGGGAAAAAAAAACATCTTAAGGGGAAACAAAACTGTTTCCACAGTAACACTGAGAAATCTCTCTTTTAAAAAGGAATTTATTTCATGTTTACCCTCATAATGTGAGTACATCCAGGTTTCGTTGTGCGTGCAAAACGCCTGACAGGTACATGTGAAACACATCCTTGACAGAGCCATTGCAAATGGGAACAGGGTGCCAAAAGCTGAGCTACAAAGGGCATGTGAGGTGCCTCTCAGCCTGGGGACACAAACCCTCTCCCCTCAGGAGAGAGGAATGGAATTGCATTGGTTATTGCAAAATCCAGGCTCCCTCCCATCCACAGAAGAGCTCCAGGGCTTGTAACAGGCAGGATGATGTAGACTTTATCCTTTTTTTCCCCCATTGATCCATAATTGCTCTTTGCTTGGGTACACAAGAGCTCTTGGAGACCCCAGTACAGAGCTCACACCATCTTAGAGGAACAAAACTCCACAGAGGATGAGATCAGTGGCCCTGAACAGAAACCAGAGGGTAGCAGCTGTGGTTGCCTTGTTCTGTTCTTCAGACAACTGCCCCCAGCACCGCCCTCTCCAGAGCTGCCGTGGGCAGTTTTGCAAATCACGTACAAAACTCTTGTGCTTGGTGGGAAGGGAGCATCTGTATGTGCCGGAAGTGAACGCGATGCCCACATGAACGCTGCCTAATCCTCTTGGCTGTGCTTCTCTAGAAAGTATTTACATAAGTGCACCCAAAATCAATTACATTCTGATTACTTCATCATTGTAAAGTTATTGTAATCGAGGAGATGGTCAGAGAAGAGTAGCTAAGAAATTAATAGAAACCTGAAGGATTTGATTAGTAAGGGAAATTGCTAGAAGGTGCTGAGAGTGATGGAGGAAGGGATGGAACATAGCACACTATAAATATTTGAAGAACAAAACTATGGAAAGGGATTTTTCAAGACAGAAACAAAGTGAAACCAGAGAGGTATGAAATAAATGCAAGGGAGAAGGAAGTTCCTGACAGCGAGATGTTTCGGGCTGTGCATTCAGCAACCCAGAGGGACACCTGACCAGCAGCGTGTCTTTGAATTCAATAGGTAAGGAACAATAACCTTCAGCAGGCTTCTTTACCCTTCTCTGGTAAGGCAGGAGATAAGTGACTCAGGAGCTCACGGCAGATGAAGTACTGGAAGCATGGCCCTCCGATATTGTAACTATAAAGCACCACGCAGGTGTGCAGACGGGAACAACACAGTTCATTAGCCTGGTGCATAGACCTCATGGAAGGGAAAGCTGAAAGCTGTCAGCCTCGTGATTTCTGAGTGGGGTGGTGGAAATCTTAACAGCAGCACAGCTTCTAGCTCCATCTTGAATTAATGAAACATACCTTTGTTGCACTAGAAAATGGGTTTTTTTAATTGCAAATTTGATAGCTATGATTGTGTGTTAGAACTGTTGCAGTTGCTTCAGAGTGATGCAGCTGCTGGAGATGCGTGGGAAGTCCTAAAACCATGTTGCTGGACGATCCTTGTGCTGGTGTCCCTTAGCCTCACTGCAGGGAAGGACTAACAACCACGTGCTGTCTGCACAGCACACTTATTAGAAAGCATCTTCAGAAAGCAACTGGAACGACTCCAAAGTGCAAACCAGTAGGTTTGCAAAGCAGGCACACATCAGCACTCCGTATGGCATGCAGAAGTGCCTAGCTTCTTCCAGGCGATCCCCACCCTGGATGGGGAATCAGGGCTCCCTGCAGCCAGAGACAGGCTCCTGATGCCTGAAGAGTCATGTCTCTGCTCCTCCCACCACCGCCTGTCATTTGACTCCCTGCTGTCAGGTACCATAAAGTGAGATGGATAAACTCAGGACTGTGTGATATGTGTTTATATTGCAATGCTGTCCAAAATCCTCCGCAGGAACAGCCCAGCAGATCTATCTAACTGTCTTCAGTATTTAGTATAAATTCAATACTGTCAACAAGAAAGATCACTTACAGAGCTCACCTTGTATTTTTACTTTTAATGAAGCCATTAGTGAAGTCCTGTCCCTCGTTTATACTAGCATATCGTGAGCTATAACCTAATGAAGATGCAAAATGCATGAAATCGATTACCGACAGATTTAAGGAATGTACCTACAGAAATGTTCTTTGATTTGCCTTCACACTTGTTGAATACAGACCTTGTATTAGTTTGAATGTGAAAACACTCCATTGACTCCTGTGTGAGAATTAATCTTTTTCTTGCCTCTTTGCCGTGAGTCAGCCTTAAAATACTTGTATCCCAGTTAGAAAATTCACTTTATTCATTACAATTTCCAATGATAAGGTTTATTAAAAAGCCATTTGTGCTCTAATAGCTTATTATTCTTAAAACCTACTCTTCAAGATAGATTTCAGCTAAACAGAAGGATTTACATTTTTTTAAAAGGTTTTTGTTTCTGTTTTTCATTAACTTGTAACTGGAGAGGAAGTGCAGAAAGGCTCTTATTGAACAGAGAGAGCTCTCAAAATAGGACCAAGCCTGAGGTTTTTATGACATGGGGAAAACATTGTCAGCTTACTTTTGTTGCAGCATTTTGTCCAAAATACGGAAAGCTCTGTCTATAAATGCTAATCAACTTAAGTCTGGGAGGAATAAAAGCTTTCCCTGCTCTGCTGAGTTTTGAACCAGATTTCCATAATCACGTGGAATGGATGAGCAGTGAGTTTGGTCTCCTGGAGCTTTCATTCTGCTGACCACTGCCTACCTGCAGCCAGACACAGCCCTGCATTTCCTGGGTGGGGGTGCTCACCTCACAGGAGCCTCGTTGTCCTACGGTCCATGTAAATCTCCTTACATTTCTTGAAGATTCCTTTCCAGAGGTTGTTCAGGCTGTGTCACAGAACATCTCAGTCCAGGCAGCAGAAAGTGCTGCCCTTCTGGTGAGCAGACCTTGGGAGAACAGAACTGTTGCATTCCCTTACAGCCCACTCTTCAGGGCTGTGTGCTGCTTTTTGGGGTACCTGTAGCAGAGTGAGGATCAGGCCAAGGTGACTTCTAACCATCAGGAGCCTTTCAATCAAATCCTTTAAAACTGAGATCTCGAATGCACTGGGGCAGAGCTGTCCCAGTCTCAGAGCACCTGAGCAGTGTTTGAGTTTAAGGAAGTGGGTGCTTGCCTCCACAGTTCGCTGGGACTTCTCCCATGTGTTGAATACAGCAAATACTGAAGTGATGAGTTAGGGGTTGGAAACTGGAGCTCTTTTGTCAAACAGAATAGCACTGAGCTCCCAGGACATCTGGCAATCCTTAAACCCATAAGGGTTTATTTTTATAATTAAAAAGTCAAAAGCTCGTGAATAATGCATGTGGTCAAAACAACAGTGCACATTGAAAACAGCAGTTAATCACAGAAAGGATCAGGCTGTGTGCTATGCTTAAATGTTCGCTATTGGGGGAAAACAGGAGGGGAAAATTAAAAAAGGCCACTTCTATTCGCACAGCAACAGCAGCTGTGGTTGGCTGGGGCAGAGGCTTGTGCCATGAGATCATTCTGGAAAACAAAATTAGTAATGGATCAAAGCTGAAAAGTCACGATCTAACCTCTGGTTGTGCCACCGAGAGTTTGCAAGGGAAGAGCGGTCAAGTGTGCTCAGAGATGCTCGTCACCCAGTGACAGACAATAAAGGGCAATTCATTAGGGAAAGGACAAGTGGGATGTAACAGATGCACCACGCCACTCAGCTCACAGCAGCTGGCCAGAAGAACACGGCTTGCAAGGCAGGGAGGGTACGTGCACTGGTGTGCTCGCGTGGGACGTACCATGCCTGAGACTGCTGAAGCTCTGATGCCAGCTCGGGCTCCGTACTGGGTCTGTTGCGATGACAGAGCCCTCACAGACCTGTAGCTAGGCAGACAAGACTGGGGAGTTGTTTTGGTCCTGTTGCGTTGTTTTTTTTTTTTTTTNGGGGTTATTTGAGCTTCCTTCATGGCAGCTTGTTGTGTGCTGTAATTGGGAATGATTTAGGCAGATCTTCTTAAAGCTTTAGACACCCCTGGGAGCAGCTGGAGCTGAAGAACCCCACAGCTGTGGATGCTATCACCCATTATGGCTGGAGGCAGTGAAATCTGTAGGGATTATTAGATAAGTCTCTCCGGGACCTTGCATCTTATGAAAAGTCACTTTTAGTCAAATACTGCAAAACCAGGCTCGGAGTCCCATGGCACAGCAGAGAGTTGTCATGGATACCCTGACTCCAGGACAGTACAAATCTCATCTTTCATTACACTTATAATATCTTCAGCACTTTTAAATCTGCTCTCAGTGCCATTACAAAGCTACATCAAAGTGCATGGTACAGTGCTGTAAGAATAACTTTTGTCTCCTCAGGCGTGGTGAGGGCTCTGTCGCTTAAAGGACTCCCACAGTGCCAATGAGCCATCACCTGAGCACCATTAGGACACTCTTTAATGTAAATAAAGGTAAAATTTGTCATGGTTTGGCTGGAGAACCCTTACCGCTGTAGATGTGAGTGCCTTTTCCTGGCTGAAGCGTTCTGTGCCCTCAGCTATTTTGGGTACACGACATGGGTTGGTGAGCACGGACCTGCAGCCCCAGCGCTGGTTTGTGTGTTTTGGGAGCTGGTGAGTGCCGGGGTGGGCGGCTGACTGTTCACGTTATTGTGAGGATGTGGGGAGAAATTTTCTGTGTGTTACAGTTGCCAACTTGAGAGCATTAGAAATTGAAAGCAAGAACCCTTCTCAACCTGCCTTGGATTTGGAGTGAGTCTGTATTTAATAGCCTGGCAGACTCTACCATATTTCCCTGCTAATTGCCAATTAGTGCAATAGTTCTGTATGCATCTCCCTAGAATTAATTTAAGCTGGGTACTGACAGATCAAAAGAAAACCAGGTGAATAGAGGATGGATTCTGAAAGGCAACTTCTTAAACATCCTTTGTAGGAGCCAACAGGAACAGCGATACCTGTGTTACTCTCATCAGTAGATGTAAGGAAATGGGTAATGCCTTTCAGAGAGCTTTCAGGCCAGGTCCTTGTAAAATCCTTCTGCTGGCTCCAGGGGAGGCAGCGGGAGGGGCACAGAGCCCACAGGATTCCCCCTTTTAGTGCTACTGGGACCGAACCGTAACTTCTCTGAGAGCGTGGCATACTTCATTGGCTTGAATGAGGCAACTAAGGTCTGATTGAAAAAAGTGTGCTAATAACAATGCCTTCTGGCTGTAGTTAGTGTAGACGAACATGTTGGTAATTAAAGGTGCTGTGAGCTGTGAGCTGTCTCCCTGCAGCCGGCCATGATGCACGGAGCAGCGCGGAGCTGCAGTGTCAGCAGCATCGGAACAAAGGTGATGGTGGGAGGGTAAACAAGAGACGAGCTGCAGACAGCCTTGGAAGAGAGCAGTCTGCAGGGCAGGGCTGGATTCCACGTTCAGAGTGTGACCACTGACCCCCTGCCTCATGCCAGCCCCCAGCTCAGCGCTGGTGGAGCAGGAGGCTGCGACCTTTCTCCTCGCTCCGCCTGTTCTTGGCTCTGGGAAGGGAATCCAGTGACAGCACGTCCCCACGGAGCAGGTTAAGAACATGCAGCCTCCTCCAGAGCTGTGCTGCAGGGTCTTGTCCAGGGCCTGCTAGGATAAGACATTTTCATAGAATCGTAGAATCATATCATAGAATCATAGAATGGTTCAGGTTGGAAGGGACCTTAGAGATCACCTTGTTCCAACCCCCCTGCCATGGGCAAGGACCCCTCCCACTAGACCAGGCTGCCCAAAGCCCCATCCAGCCTGGCTTTGAATACTTCCAGGGAGGGGGCATCCACAGTTTCTCTGGGCAACCTGTTCCAGTGTCTCACCACCCTCACAGTGAAGAATTTCTTCCTTATATCCAGTCTAAATCTACCCTCTTCCAGTTTATAACCATTACCCCTTGTTCTGTCATTATCTATCCTTGTAAAAAGCCCCTCCCCAGCTTTCCTGTAGGCAATTTTCTTGTTGCCTTCACTGCATTAGGCCCTTATTTTATTATATGCAATGGATTTTCACAGGAGCTCTCCGTGACCTCTGGCTTTGTCTCGGTTTCCATCTCCAGTGTTGGTATTATATTCCATACCTGAGTCAAATCCTATGCTTTCACACCTTCTTCGCAGAATATTTTTCAATCATTCTCTGTCAAGTGAAGATGAGCAACACTGTAACAGCAGAGAGGATGAGATGGGGTAAACCTCCATTACCTGCTGTCAAAAAACATCCTGTTGGCACTTGTGAACTTTAAATACAAGAATAAATACAGGAAGTTAGCATTTCTTTAAATTAATGACTGAATTGAACTCGGATGAATTATTGATTTTTTTCTTAAAATCCTTTTTTTTTTGGTGGCTGAAATGTACTAAATTGCATCAAAGAATGCATCTGTTCCATAAAATCAAAAATATTGGGTTTATGAAAGCCCTAGAATATGGTCTGGTGTTCCTCAGAGCAGTAGTGATAAATATTGCAAGCCACACATCATTCCAGGAGATCCAACAGACTTGTTAAAAGAAAAGCTACAACTTGAAGGCGCTCCGCCATAAGCTTCCTTCAGAACGGAATATCCCGAGTTGGAAGGGACCCACAAGGAACACTGAGCCCAACTCCTTCGGTGTCTGTGAGCGCACTGGGGTTGGCAGCAGCAGGCAGCGCTGCCCCCAGAAGGGACCAGGTCAGCCCCGTGTCTTGGTGCAGGGGCTGGCGTTGTCCATGGGAACAAACTGGTGTGGAAATCCAACATCCTTTCGTAAAGCAAGAGAGAAGTTTCTGAAAAATACTAACTTCTGTAAAATAGTTTTGTGGATTTGAGACCTTGAGGGGTTACTGCATTCTTGAACATCCAGGAGAAGCTGTAAAGCTGTCCTTATGATGGGGTTGCAAATGTAATTACGGCAAATCTACACTTCAATGGATCTCCAATCATTAGCTTCAGCCTCAGGTGCACCAACCTTTCAAGGAGAATAAATCAAAAATACTTAAAAGTTTTAGATATGCTGAAGGCAACACCCACCTTCTGCATAGTAAAAACATCAAAAGGGAAAAGCGGGCTTGATAATAATGGAGTTTGGGAACCTGAGAAATTGCAGAGGTCACTTCAGATCCCATTGGCCCTTGAGCAAAACAGTTTCAAGGCATTTTAGTTCTTTGACCTTCTTTGTACATATTTGAAAGCCACAGCTTTCTACCTCGAGCATTCTAAAGAAGATTAAACAACTTCTTAACATCTGCTGTGTTCATAACGCGTAGGAAGAGCTATCAGTTTTGGTTGCCGTTAAGATGGATGGGTATTTACTTGGTTTGGAAAAGGTGTTTAAAAGTGCTGTTTTATGTTTGCTTGTTCTAATATGCTCCAAAAATAGGGAAAGAATAGCTTGCTTTAATTTGGTTACTCTCATTCAGAAGGAAATAAATGCTTCAAAACCAGAGCAAACTGCATCCAGAGGTCAGTTCTTTTGCAGGTATCAGTAGCAGCACCTGCTCAGCAGCAAGCAGCAACGTTACGTGCTGATGGAGCATAGAAATATGCCAACACCAAAGTAAACTGGGGAAGATCAGAGGATAAAAACAGAATAATTGTTTGAGGTGTAAGTGCAGCTGATCTTTAACAGAATGAAGGACTGAATGAATGAAGGACTCAAGCATTGCCTGCCTTTCTAATTCCTTATCTTGCCTGACGCTTTGTGTTAATCAGAGAGGTGCTTTTGCTCAGGATGAAGCTACCCATGGTGGAGAGGGCTCCAGGGCACCAGGACTCGGCATGCCCCGTGCTTGTCTCCATGCTGGCTGCTGAGTCTGGCTCATCCTGGCCTGAACTGGGACTGCTGAACTGCAAAAGGTCTTTCATGTAGAAAGGAGAGAGAAGAGGTGCCTGGGGAAGGGGTGCCAAAGTCCAAGCAGTCTGCTTTGCTGGGCTGAGGGAAAGGCTCCAGGAAGAGCTCGTGGTTTGGGTAAGGGGGCTGCTGATGGGCACTGCTTGGCTGCACTCATCTGTGGCATCTTTGAGCTAACAAATAATGTGCAGTGAGCCAGTGACTGTGTCAGAGGGACTTAGATCCCTCCTTAGATCAGAAACTGCTAATGAGAAAGGTCTTGGCTGGAGCAAGCAGCAAAACAGAGCTATGGCCCAGAGCTGCAGAGCCCGCGGGTACCCAGAGAGCTGCCAGCAAGCAGCGAGCTCCGTGGCCCTGCAGAGCGGTGCCATGCGGTGAGTGGGTGAGAAGAGTGCAGAACAGCAGCTCTCAGCCCTTTGGTTTCATTCCTCCTTGCTGTTCTCCTTGCATCTTTAGGCTGCGTGTATGTGACCTCAATCAGCAGAAAGCATTTGGCAGGACACGACAGGGTAGAAGCCACCTGCACCTGGCAGATGACTGTTTCTGTCTTACTGAGTGTCTCACCCAAAGCCAGGCTCCCCATAGCATGACACCATTGACTTTTTGGTGTGCCATTGCCCTGGCCCGCGGAGCAGCTGGGTCGCCTTGCCAGCAGCTGCTTCCAGTGATAGGTGGGTTTTTCCCTTTGGAGCTTTTCATTCCAAACTCTAATCTGAATTCAGAGCTGTGCTCTGCTCGTTTTCTAAATCCCACAGGGATCGTCTCATAGGACAGGAGAGGAGCAGACATGGAAGGGGAAGTGGTGCTGTCTGCGGTGTGCTCTAGTGCTGCTAATTAGAGCCAGTGTTGCAACGCTCTGATTGCTCGCTGTGCACATAAATTCCCACTTGGGGTTTTAACCCAGGAATACAAGCTTCCTGCTTGAAATAGCCTCACAATGAGATCAGGGAACTCCTCTGGAGAAATAAGTGTGAGTTTTTAAACTTTGGATTAAAAGCCAGTTGCTGAATCTATTTATCCAGATTTCCCTCAATTTGAATAACACTTAGCTCAGCACGGATTGCAGAGATTGAGCCCAAAGTTTCAGGAAATCAGAGTTGTTGTCTCCTGGGGTACATTGCCTTACACAAGTCAATTAGCCTGCATTGAGCATTGATTTTTTTCTTCCTGTTGTATATTTGCGTGCCTTGCCCAAAGCTTGCCTCTGCTGGGATTAAGGAATTGCATCCTTGTGAGTTTACTCCAGTGATGAGCATAAAAGTGAAGCTGAACAGAGATGAACATCAACTGAAGTTGGCGTCTGGGCTGTGACTGCAGCAGAGGAGCTTTGGGCAGGCTGTGTGCATGTGTGGGATGCTTCTGGGGAGGAGCAGGAGGCTGCCGTGGCTGCGTCCCACAGCCCCCGGGCTGGGCTCCATGCCCAGCTGGACGGGGCTTTGCACGCAGGTTCGAACCCCTTGGACTGTCCTTATTGTCAGAGCCAGCAGGACTGAAGTGCTTCCCTCATCTCTGTTTAATGAACGCAGTGCAGCAGAGTGCAGCATGCTTTGTCCCAGGGATAAAAGCTTTTATAGCTCAGCGTATTTGCTAAGATCTCCGCTGCTCTCTCAGTAAGGAGATTAGTTGAGGAAATAAGTTTTGCTCCCTTGGGAACTGTGGTGCGTTGCCAGTTTGTAAATTCACAGATGTCATCAAAAAAACAAAACTCCAAATATTGTATCAAGCTGTGATGTCTGAAGCATTGTTTTATATTCTAAAGATTTGCTTTGTTATTGAAGGCTTAGATCTTGCAAAAGCGAATGCGTGTGATTTAATTTTTTACAGTGCTGCAGCTGAAGAGTTGTAAAATTCTAATGGTGCGTATTGTTAGTATATTTGCAGGGAAAAAGCACAGCATAAAACATCTTTCTATTGCAAACTTTATGCTGTGTTTTCTGGAGTATGTTAGTCACAGTGTAACAGTCTTCAGCAGAGAGGAAACAGGGGCATAACCAACCCTCTGTAATTTCACATCTATTGTGGCTTTAGCCAGCTTGAGTGTCCCAGATGATGGGAAATTTCATGTTGAGTTGGAGGAGAGCGAAGCTGCCAGATATTTTAATGTAGCTTTATATTTGTCACATGAGATACTTGGCTCAGAAAAATTGATTCCACGGTTTTGTCTTACTCAAAATAAAGGGGGAAACGTGCCGCACTGAGTGCCAGGAATAGGCTCAGATTATTTCAGGCCTGAATTTCCCTTCAGCCTGCAGCACACCAACAGCCTTCTGCAGCACTCTGCCTGTACCTGGGAGGCAGATGGGCTGCTGGTGCCACCCGGCTCTGTGCTTTTTGGGACACAGTCCCCAGCATTTCTGCCCACTTCTCACAAAGAAGTAGGTCACTGCTGAGTTGCTTCTGGCACTGCTGTATGAGGTTCTGTTGTTCGCCTCATTTTTCTTTGTGCTGGGGATAAAAGATAATTTGCACTAATCTTCAAGAACTAATGCAAAATCCCAGTGTTGAGACAGGAAAAAATGATGATGCATCAATCTATGAGAAATGGCGATGCAAGCATGGGTGGCTCTGGAGGAACAATAAACGTGGCGATGCCACCCAGCCAAAGAGGTCCCTGCAGCAGCTGGAGGGAGGGTTGGCTTCTCTGAGTGTCACTGCCTTTCTTTTGTAATTGCATGCAGACACAGTGTTGCAGGAATTCATGGGGCACAGCGGCTGCTGAGCCAGCCCAGGTGTGCACCCAGCTTCCCTGTGTGCTCTGCCAGCGCTGCTGCAACGCTGCGTCCCCTGCTCCCAGGCACCGAGAGCTGCCCTCCTGCTCTCCTGCCCCTCACGCTGCCTTACAGAGCTTCAGAACTTCAGGTCACTGCGTTACGAGGGGCTCTGCTGCCTGCCCCCACCCTCTGTCCACAACAGCCAGGTGGGCAGACGCAGGCGGTCCTGGCAGACACACCCCGATGCTTCACTGAGATCCTCGTTGGGAAACACGGGCGGGGGAAATGGAACACGTCTCTGTGCCTCTCATCTGTAGGAGCCATAAACAATGCAGTATCACTGAAACTTTCCTGGAAAGCGCTCAGTGCAATTCGAGCGTTTTTCATCCCAATTTGTCATCTCTAAAACATCCTGTTTTCTTATAGATTTATTGTTTTCCTTTGGCCAGCAGTTCCTTAAGTTTTCCGGTGAGTAGCGCTTCAATGCATGTATAATAAAAGACTTGGCAATTAACAACGCGCAAACAAACAAACCAAGGAAACGCTTTGGGATTTGGTTATTCAAATCCTTGCCTCCTTCCTGGGGAGAATCTCTGCCACCCAGACAAATAAAACTTGTCAGGGTTCATCTGGCCCCTTGGAGGAGGGTCTTGGAGAGGAGGAGGGAGGGTCTGCAGGCTGTGCTGCGGGGCTGGGCCCTGCTGTCACCATGGGACTCCTGGGAGAGCTTGGCCCATGGCTCAGAAGCGAGGATCTGCCATCCAAGGTGCCCCTCTGTGGGCTGTCGGATCCATTAATGTCGTGGGCATGATCCCTTAATAAAAGTAGCAGTATGAGGTAGTTTAATAGGTAATTAAACCTGATGAGCCAGGAGGGGGTCCTTTCCCACGCTGAGAAGTGCTCTGTGGCAGGAGGAAGCTATTCAAAGCAGGCTGACAGGCAGGGGTTCTGCTGGGGGCTGCCAGGGAGGGTCCGTGGGGATGTGCTACAGAGCACGGTGCAGTGTTCAGTGGCATCGTCACTGTGCTGGGCTCCTGCATTGTGTGAGCACATGAAAGCCGCGGGGGTGCTGGGCAGGCAAAGCATTAAATCAAAATCTAAAGGAAATATTCATCCACCTTGGACAAGTTAATATGCTCTAGACAAGTACATACACGAAGTGTGCAGATCAAAGACAAGTGCTTGATAATGTCTGCATAATGCTGCCCTTTACGGGACTTGTGCTGAACTGCAGGGCCTCTCCTGGGATGTGGGTATGGGCTAATTGCAGGGCTGCCAGTCAGACGGCCTCGGGTGTAGCTCCATCCTTGTGCTTTTTTTCAGACAATAATCAAGGCACTGCATTCACAGGCTCTCACTTGTGGCCCTTTATAAATGACCACCACAGTCTGCTTCTGATGCTCTGAGACATGAACAGGTATGGGTTTACCAGAGTGGGGGTGGGCCAGGAGGTGCTGAAGGTCTTTGCTTTCCCCTGGGTGTCGGGTGCTGCACGCTCTGCAGAGCTGTGCTGTGACGTTACTGCAGCACAGCAGGGACCTGGCGCTCGCTGGATCTTTTAATTGTTGTCAGCCCAAAGCTGGATTGACCATGACCTATGCAGGCTTTACAAAAAATGCCATAAAATGCACACGGTTCTGAACAACGTCAATGCACAGTGGACACTTCAACAGCATTCTGAGTGCGGGTCGGTGTGGGTGGGTCTGTGAGCAGGGCATGTCGGGTAAAATTGCAGGGTTGCTGTCTACTTTCCGTGAGCTGGTGGAAGTTTTTCCTGTGACCTTTGTGGGACTGGAGCGTTCCTCAGTTCCTGGGTGGATGTCAGCATTTGGATGCAGTGCTGTGGTTTGACCCAGCAGATAGGTAAGCACCGCACAGTGATTCGCTCACCCCTCCCCACAGTGGGATGGAGGAGAGAAAGAGGAGAGAATGCAGTAGAACTCATGGATGGAGATGAAACTCTTTAATAAGACAGAAAAGGAAGAAAAAGAAATAACAGTAACATTAAATAGGGATATATGTGTACACGAAAACAAGTGATACACAAAGCTCACCACCCGCGAACCGATGCCCAGCCAGTGCCCAAGCAGCGGCCCCTCCCCAGCCACCTCCCCTTTGTTTTACAGTTGCATGATGTCGTGTGGTCTGGAACATCCCCTTGGCCACTTTGGGTCAGCTGCCCTGGTCCTGTCCCCTCCCAGCAGCCTGTGCCCCCCCAGCCCCTTGCTGGCAGGGCAGGACGAGAAGCTGAGAGACTGAAACATCCTTGGCTCTGTGCACTGCTGCCCAGCAACAATGAATGACATCAGTGTGTTATCTGTATTGTTTTACTTCTAAAACCAAAGCATAGCATCATAACAGACACAACGAGAAAAACCAACTTCTGTCCCAGTTGAAACTGGCTTCCTGGTCCTCCTTAGGGATTCTGCATCCCCTCCCTTCAAACACCAGCCAAAACCATTCTTCCCGTGTATGGACCCTTTTTCTTCCTCTTGTTGTTTGCCTCTGGACTTGAGATGTGCTATAAGCACTGGCTTGGAGCAGGATGATGCATCATGTCAGAGTTAGGTCGTGGGCCTGCAGGCTGCTGGAGCAGGCGTTGGACATCAAGTTGCAGCTACAAAACACAACAAACTTCTTCCTGGCTGAAAAGTGTGCCATGCTCCTTAATCATCATGGAATCATGTGCACCTAGGGTTTGGAAGAGGGATAAAACCGTCAGTTTTAAACTGCTGGAATTGCGACTCACCTTTCAGTGAGTTATGTTTAAGGTGCTCACAGAAGACAAGGCTTTGCTTTTCTTATCCATAACGTGATAAAAGCCACCAGGTGATTCGTTCCAGGGATATGAATGGGAGTGGTCTCTAAGTAAAGCTCTACCTGGTATAAATAAAGGTGTCAAATATAATGATAAAAATCCAAATAATGGGTGGCGGATGATGGCTTTCACTCTGTACCTAAGTGTCTTACATCTAATATGCCATAAAAGTGTTGTATTTTATAGCCATGTCTAATACTGAAGGTGAGGGATGCTGTATTTCTCAGCCTCCAATACTCTGTTTGAACATGCCTTTATCGCTGGCTGTATACCCAGCAAATGCAGATCCCAATAACGTTTTCATTAAAGGACCATATGGGAAGCATATGGGGAATTATCTCTGGTTGACCTGCCATTTATTAATGATGCTCTGCGAAGTCTTTTTGTTTGTCTTCTGCTTAGGTGCTTTGCCTTGCCTTGAAATTCAGCTCCCCTCCCCTGAGCAAGCTGATACCATTGTTTGCTTGCTGAGGAAATGAAAAAGATGCATCCAGTGAGGGTTAAACTTCAGTAAGGGAAGGAGCAGCAGTAGCAGATGAGATCCCTAATAAAGCTCTTGCTTCTGTGAAAGTGCCCTTGATGATGCAGATGGAAGGTAGATCAGTATGGAAAACATGACCTAGCTGTTCCTTCTAAGCAGAATGCTTACGTACACGCACGCACGCACACACATATATATAATGTTGTTCCAGGCATTGGCAGCTCTTTAAAGGAGCAACAAAAGCTCCTTATTTCAGAGAAATACCACATCAACAGGCTTATTTGCTTCAGCATAGTCCCCAGTGATTAAAGCTACACCTACAAGAAAAGCTGAAAGCTCTGCCTACAAGCCTTCCTCCTTGCTAATACAGCTGAAAGACCATTCATTATCCCACCCAAGGCAGAGTTTAAAAAACAGATCCTTCCCAGGCTCCCTGCACTGAAAAAAAAGAGATTCAGACACGCGCTTGTTCAGCAGCAGCCGTACACCCAGATGTTGTAGCACTCCAGTTTGCGAGGATACCCACACTGTACGTAGACAGACCCTAAATCCCTCCTGTGAGTGCTCAGCTGATTTCCGTGTCCAGAGATCTGACAAAAAACTGCTTTGAATGATGAGCATTTTGACAGGTCTAACAGTGAAAGGTTCGCAGATAACTGATAAATGACATACATGAGTGGTTAGAATGCGAGGAATTAACACGGGCCAGAGCATACCATTTATATAAATAGATCTATAAACATAAATAGATCTATCGAGTCATCAGAGTTCAAAGCGTTTAAATAACCACGTACTAAACACCAGCTTAGTTAAAATTAACTCTTTATTGGCTCATGGCATGTGGTATGTCAAAGGTATTTTCTTTCCCAGTTAATCATAGTCCAAACTCATGGTGTGACCTTGTAGCTGTTCATCAGGAATGCTCTCATAAGCCAGAACGGAGCTGGGTGAACAGCAGGACAACTCAGACAGACTTGCACATATGATTACCGATGTGATTCAATTCAGTGAGCTATTGCAATGAAATTTTAAATACAGGGCTTAAGTAGGTTTGAGTTAATGCAGGTATTATCCCGACCCTTTGCAGGAGAATGAATTGTAGCTTTGCTGAACGATTACCAGGCTATAATGTGCGCCTTCAGATTCTTATTGCACTACTGAGGCTGTCCCAGAAAAGAAATAAAATGTATCTTTGCAAGCAATTCACAAACAAATGGAAGAATTAAATCCAGTAAATAGTGCTTTCTTATCCTCTGAGTTGTTCAATCTGAGTAACTTTTTTTCTTCCACATCATCAGTAAAAAGCTTTATTCCCAAGCCCAATAATAGGATCCCAGTTCTCCCAGGAGATGTGTAATAGTGTCTGAATGGACGGAGCCATTGACTTTTAGCAGGATTACATGCTTGAGCCAGGTGTGGTGAGCAGCAGGAGCCCCAGCACAGCACGTCCTCTGCGGGGACCTCTGCTCTCCGCGGGGAGGGCCCAAGCCTTCCAGCTGGCAGCTGCAGCTGGTCAGCTTAAGGCCTAGAGTCTTTCATTCAGAATTCAAAGTAGTTTGCACGTGGCTCCTCTCTTTCTGTTCATCCTGACGAGTGATCACGGGTGTAGTTCTGTGCCGCTCTCAGCCCGGTGAATCTCACCTGTTGGGCTTGTGGTCCTGGCTGTGATTCTGCCCTCATCCGTAGTGAACCACTGCGGGCAGCACAGCAGCTAACCCAGTGACTAGCTGGTCTGGTGGGTGGTTTTTTTTTTTTCTTTTTAATTTATGCATACATGAAATTTCCAAAATGCTCTACTCGTTTTTCACTTGATGGAATTTTGTTGAGGCAGAAAAAATCCATCCACAGCATTTTTCTCTTCAAGGTTACAAATGCTCGGTTTGGAAGCAGCTTCCACTGTTCCATCCACGAAGCAGAAGAGCAGGAAGGTGGCTGTGTCTGCTCGGAGCCCCTGCATGTGCCTTCCTCCTCCTCCAGCTGGGACAGAACAGGGCTTACAGCATCAGAGAGGGAGATGGCCAAAATTATTGCACAGGATCCTTCTCATTCCTTTGTGCTGCTCTGCGTCCAAAGACAAAACTCTGAAGACTGCAAAGGAAAACCATCTGTCAGCTGTTTTGTCTTACTCGGTGTGAATGTGCCCTGAAATAGTTGCAAACAGCCAAACCTTGTGCTTTTTCAGTGAGAGTTCTGGAAACGGGAGGATGTTTCCCAGTGAAGGCACCAAGCTGCAGAGCTGCTGGTGGGAGTGCTCAGCCTCTCAGGCCTGCGGCCCTTGTTACTGCTTAATTGCCAGACCTCTGTGGGCCATAATAACTGTGCTTCCTCTCCAGAGCTGTCTGCTCCTTACCTCAAGTACTTTATTTGAAATATTTATAATACCAGTGACAGCACCACAGTATGAGTCAGCTCCACATTGCTCACACGCTGCTGAGTGAAGGGATGATGAAGGAAGAATTTCCTTATCACTGAAACCTGTTTTTGACAAAGTCTTAGAATCCAGCTCTTCCTCGTAGCGTGCCTGCTAGGTTCAAAGCAAACACCAAAGCCTCACGTGAAGACCAGAGGCACCCTGCTATGCTGATGTGTCCCACCACGTGCAGGTACAGGAGCACGAGAGCAGCGATGCTCTGGTTAATTTCTCTGACTCCTCCCTTCCTTAAAAGGCTCTGAAATGGGAGCATTTTGGGGGGGAAGAAAAAGAAATTATTGCATACAGTAGGTTATTTCCCAGGGAAATACCAAAAATATTTTTCCTATGAGCGTTACTCTTTCTGCAGGGATCATTCTGCATAGAAGATGCAAATGTGCTGTGCAGGCCACAGAGAAACCCACGCTGGAACAGCATCACTGCTGGTGCGTGGGCCCAGAAAATTCACCCTCTTCTTTTCTGTCTCATAACCTGCATCTGCTGACAAGAAGGGACAAGACCAGACTTTCATAAAGGCTGGGGAGAGAAGAAAGGCAGGAAACAAGTTTAGGCTTTGGTTCTACACGTGAGAATCACAACCTGTGTTTCTCGCTTGCTTTCCCCAGACATTTTCTTCCCTGCCCTGGCATCCCCTGGCAGCCCTGCCATTCCCGTGGCACAGCCCTTCAGAGGCAGCCGGGCTCTGAGCGTTTCCATCCACAGAATGGGTATTGCTCATATCTGGTTGGTTATGGTCAGTGCTGATGGTTCTAAAGCTCCTTGAAGATATGATACCATACAAAAATGCAAAATCTATTAATGGTTTACTATTTTTATATGTAATATTTACTACTTTCCCCTGCTTTTTTTTTTTTGTGTAACATAACAAACACTCTTCTGCTTCTTGAGAGCATGTGGTACATCAATTGCTCAACAATTTTTCAAATATCCTCATTTAATGTTACTTTTCATATGCAGATTTTGGAAGCTATGTAAAATATGCCTTAAATAGCAGAACAAAATAAATACCAGGGCTCTAACAGCTTCTTCCACCTGCTTTCAATGCAGAGTTGCCAAACAATTTCAATGTTTTATAGCCTGTTGCCCCAAATCAGATTCTGTGTTGCTTTTGGTTTAAGGGCTAATAGCTTTTTGAAATATATTAGTGCTTTCTGGTGACAGGTCTAAGATTAGCTGTTCATCCATAGTTCCAAGAGGTATTCTATAATCCTGTGGCACAGTAAACTTTATGAGGAATTTTACAGGCTTTCATGAGTGCATTGTGTTTTTAAAATGCTAAAAAAAAAAAAGAAGAAAAAAGAAAACAAAAAGAAAAAAAGAAGGCAGTTAAGGAGAGAAGAAAACAAAGCACTGCGGTGTCTCCATCTGATGTTCCACCGGGCTTTCAAGCACGACGTTGCTAGCGAGGGAGGAGGAATGGCTGCACAAGGTGCAGTGAGGGGGGAACCAGCACGGCAGAAGCTTTAAGTGCTGCAGAACTGGTTTGCTAGAAACATGTAGGCCTTGCAAACAGCAAGTAACCCTTCCTTGAGCCAAAGTCGCTGGTGGGACAGGACAGCATGCACTCAATAGCACTGAGAGAATGATGGCCCCGTGATCGACCTTTGCTGACTTTTTCACGTAATAGGAGTTTTGAGGCAGTGTGAGGCCCTCAGGCTGTTGGCATTGCTCTGCTGCAGCTCCTCAAGCCAGTGGCTGGGGCAGGGGGAACAAGGCAGCGTGTGCCTGGGCTGAGGCACCTCGCTGGGGCTGGGGGCACCCGTGTTTGCTCCACTGCAAACTGCGGGTGCAACCGGAGTGAATCCTAGAATCAGTGAGGTTGGAAAATACCTCTAAGATCACCTAGTCCAAGCATCCACCCACCACCGATATTGCCTACTGAGCCATGGCCCTCAGTGCCACATCTGCGGCTCCTTATGCTGCACAACATCTCCTTATGCTTTGTTTTCCTTTTGCACCAGCAAAAGGGGAAGCACCCAGGTGCTATGATGACACAGTCTGAGGGAGGAGCTGGATAGGCACTCAGCCTTTTTCCTTCAAAAAATATTTCTCTGCAAGATCTTCGGCCCTAGATGAAGGTGTGTATTCCTTCAGGGGATGCATTTCAGAAGCAGAACCTTGTACATAACTCTCTCTCTCTGCTTCCTTAACGATGTCATATCTTTCACCCACAACAAATGCTATTGTTGGGAAGAAAATGGAAAATAGTCAGCCATTCTTCTGCAATGAAAGCAGCAATCTTCAAAGCTAAAAACAATTGCTTCAGGGTAACTCAATAACTCCTTAGACCATACGAAAACAGGCAGTTTGTATTTTTGAAGTATCAAGATGAGCAGCTGTTCTATCAGGCTGGAGCTGCCCATGAGGACATTCACATCTAACCCCAAGCAGGGGCTGGCATGGTGCTTCACTGGGGCGTGGGGTTCTGTGCTTGCCTGCTGGCAGGAGATCGCCTGAATCTTGCTTTCATGGCTGGGGAGAAAATCACAGCCTGTTCTGGGCAGCAGCTTTCATGGAGCAAGTCAGAGGTTCAGGATGAGCATGGATCAGCCCGACAAGAAAGCACGGTACAGCCCAAAGCCAGAATTGTGCTGCCCCCAACCTCCTACAGCAGCTTCACTGAGATGCTGGACAAGAGGAGGGAGTGGGTTTTGCCCTGGCTGCTTTTCCAGCTGAGAATATTTGGAATAAAAAGGCAACTCCTACCTGAAAAGAGCTGCTTTAGGGAGCTTCCACGCTGGGTTTTGCGCCTTAGCAGTGCCCAACTCCCAAAATCCCCACCCAAGGCCAGAGATGGGGAATACTTTAGTGGTACTATTGAGCTGAGGATTTCAGTGTGCTTCTCAGGGCAGGAAGGTGAGAGCAGAGAATGCAAGTTTGTGTGGTATTTGTGCAAGAGGACAGTCCTGCCCAAGATCTCTTTCCACACCAGCTTTTCAGAACTGCTCACTGTGGGAATTTATGTGAGGAGTGAGGAGCCCTTCTGAAAATCTCGCCTCAGCTGAGTGCTGGTGTGATCCACGAGTACCCTGAAACTCACCTGGCCCAGTGAATCAACAGCAACTCTGCAATAAAACCTGTGGGTTTTCTCTTTCTTCTCTTCTTCTCTTCTCTTCTCTTCTCTTCTCTTCTCTTCTCTTCTCTTCTCTTCTCTTCTCTTCTCTTCTCTTCTCTTCTCTTCTCTTCTCTTCTCTTCTCTTCTCTTCTCTTCTCTTCTCTTCTCTTCTCTTCTCTTCTCTTCTCTTCTCTTCTCTTCTCTTCTCTTCTCTTCTCTTCTCTTCTCTTCTCTTCTCTTCTCTTCTCTTCTCTTCTCTTCTCTTCTCTTCTCTTCTCTTCTCTTCTCTTCTCTTCTCTTCTCTTCTCTTCTCTTCTCTTCTCTTCTCTTCTCTTCTCTTCTCTTCTCTTCTCTTCTCTTCTCTTCTCTTCTCTTCTCTTCTCTTCTCTTCTCTTCTCTTCTCTTCTCTTCTCTTCTCTTCTCTTCTCTTCTCTTCTCTTCTCTTCTCTTCTCTTCTCTTCTCTTCTCTTCTCTTCTCTTCTCTTCTCTTCTCTTCTCTTCTCTTCTCTTCTCTTCTCTTCTCTTCTCTTCTCTTCTCTTCTCTTCTCTTCTCTTCTCTTCTCTTCTCTTCTCTTCTCTTCTCTTCTCTTCTCTTCTCTTCTCTTCTCTTCTCTTCTCTTCTCTTCTCTTCTCTTCTCTTCTCTTCTCTTCTCTTCTCTTCTCTTCTCTTCTCTTCTCTTCTCTTCTCTTCTCTTCTCTTCTCTTCTCTTCTCTTCTCTTCTCTTCTTCTTTTCTTTTCTTTCATGCTGTTTCATTGAATCCCACAGTGAAACACAGAGCCTTGTATTTATCTGAGGTATTGCTGAGACATGCACTTTGTAATTTTTTAAAAAATAATTCAACAAAACACTTAGTATATAGATTGTCCCAAAGCCAAAGGCTGTATGATAGGAGGGGAGTCAGTTGTTTAATTCAAAGCACAAACATACATATGTCTGTTTTCTGACCTACTTAGGCTTCTCAACATTAGAACTGCTTTGAAGTATTTCTTTGCAGGGATGCAGACCTCTTGAAATTTTTATGAGAAGTATCTCTTAAATTCTGCAACAAGAACTTTGTTCATATTTATCAGTGAGATTTAATTAGCGTGGTGCAGTACAGACCGGCGTTCATTAGGCAGTTGTTGCAATCTGTGGTTCCTCTGCGCTGGGAGGTTTGCATTTTTAAGGTTAAAACATTGTGTTACTTCCAGATGGTCAGCCACCACTCACAGTCACAGCAGGATGCACGCCACATTGGCATGGCTGGAACACAGCTGAGGCACAAATTCAGTGCAAGAGATATCCTAATTATCTAAAAAAGAATTACATGAAAAAGACGTAAAGTAACAAGTATGTGTGCGCTGGCTTGTAAAATTCACAATAATTTTTTATTGCTTTTTATTTAAAAAGACACTTTTTTCATCAGCAAAAGGGGAATTCTATTGGATAAGAAAGAAGCGGCGGGTGTCAGCTTACCATTGACAGCTGCATCTGCACCACAGCTGAGTTTTGATGATGGATCTTCAGCACGGCCTCTGCAGCCCCTGCCCACTGTCCTGCCTGTGCCTGGGGAGCCATGTGCTGCACTCGGGGGTCTGTGGCTTCTGAAAATCCTTCTTTCTCCCCCTTGACCCTGAGCTGAGTACTTAATGTAAGGGACAGGATGGTCAGTTAAGCACGAGCTGCAGCATCTGAGTCCTCAGAGACAGGATCAACAAGCAGCGGGGCAGGGATGCTCCATTTCTAGGAGGTCTGCTGTGGCCAAACTCAAGATTGGGTCTTCAGGGAGAAAAACTGAACCTTGAAAGTTTTGATTGTATCTCATCTACATTATCATGCTGAGATGCTTCTGGCAGTCAAGTGAGAGGACACTCCAACGTTGATAGGAACAGTGGTATACGGCAAATTGGGCTTAGTGGGATCTCTGGATTTCCCTGCTCTCCCTCACCATGGAGATGCTCCACTGCTGAAGAAAGGGCTGTCAGCTGCAGGTTACCCTTGAACTTCAGGCTGATGTCAAACTGAGCTCTGGTACTAAAGGCTCTCTATTTGATCCTGGCTGGGTTACTTTTATCATCTCTTAATTTCCAAGGGAATTTAAAGCCCCTTTTCTGAAGATCTTCAGGTATCTTTTGGTTTGTACATGTAACATGAACTAACAATATTTCCTAACTCAAATGAAATGTTCTGAAGGACTACGAGATGATCAGGTGCTGTAATAATACAGGCTACATAGGTATCTTGCTTAATAGAGAAGTAAATGGGAATTCTCTTCTGGTCATACAAAAAGTCAATACTTAAACCACTTTTTAAACGATTTTTTAACACTTTGTCAGAATTTCAGTGAAGTTGTTCTTTTCCCTCCCTGTTTTTTGATAAAGAAGTTGAGACTTTTAAAACTAGTTTTAATAAGAAAATGATGTGGGAATTAGCATTCACAGCAATGATCAGAATCTGAAATGCACAGCAGCAAAGCTAAAGAATATCTGAGCTTTAAGCCACGTTTTTGCTTTTTCGTAGTGGGTTCTTTCATTTCTAAACTCAGTCAAGATTTGAAGCCATTCTAGAATGGCTTCAAAAGTGCTGATCCTGAAAGATGCTTATTGATAATCCTTGCAAAGATCTCTTTTTAATATCCTTGAGAGAACCATAAAGCAATCTCATAAGCTAAAAGCACAATATGTTGCTTGTTTTGCGCAGCATTTCACTGATGTGTCAGTGATGAGCTGTCCATGCTCGCAGTCTGAACTTAAAAACTCATGAAATATGAATAGAATCATTGTAATGTGGAACTAAATATGTTTCCAAACTTTGAAGATAAAACTGGGGAAAAAGTTGCTTTTGTGTGTTGTAATGAAGGAAAATTGTAAGGCTGGAGATAAAGGCTTCACTCCTTGATGTTAAATACGCGCTTAAATTACCGCAAAAAACGAATCCAGAAACAGCACACAATGTACCATCTACTTTTAAATTAGCTTCTGAAAAAATAAAAATAGTTTTTTGCAAATGCTTACTCATTTCACAAAATTGAGCCTCGAGTGATCAATGAAATTTAACGCTGTTGGTGACCCTCGCAGTGCCAGCACTGCTGCCTGTTCGGGAGCAGCATGCAGGCTGCAGCTCTGTCCACAACAGCCTTATGGTTCAGGTCATATTGCAGCCATGATTCCCAGGCTGTTGCTGGCAGGTGAGTGCATGCTACATGCTCCTCACAGCAGCCTCCAGCTCTTCATGGGGCAGAATCTTGCATGGAGTAAACACCAGTGTGAAAAAAAAAGAACCCATAAGCAATAGGGATGCTTGTATTTACCTGACCTGTCAAGGGAGGGCTCTCTCGGTGGCCTCAGACAGCAGGGAAATAAAAATAAAGTTAAATAATCAGGAATTCTCAGAAGACAGGCAACTCCTGGGCACCAGCTGAAGCCTGCAAACCAAGAAGAAACCCGGTCCTGCTAACTAATACCAAGGATGTCCAGAGTCAGACCTGGCTGCTTCATGGCAACGTGCTACCATTAGATATTTTTAAGTGATTTGGATGAGATAACCTCTGGGAACCAAGTTATTTTTCTAGATTTAATTCATGGAACTGGCAGCTAGTGTTCGCTGTATTTTAAGAGCAGAGATTTTAGCTAAAGGATTACTCTGCCGTTAATCAACCTGCTGAATATTCATGACAGTGTTTTTTTTTTCCTCACAGAAGGAGAGAAGTAATTATTTTGGCTAGCACTTGAAAAGCATGTGTGCTGTTGATAGAACCTCTACTGTAGTAGACAAAAATAGAATTCTTCTATGAGGCATGCAAACTGATCTTCTCTCCCCAATACCAATAAATACCCTTTCGTTCTTCTTTTCTGTTTTGTAACAATTCATGACCTATTTTTAGGTAAGAAAGTAATGAAAATGCACAATGGGAGAACAAACAAACAAAACCAGAAACCAAACCAAAACAATAAACCAACTCAACAGCCTCCAGCGAAGCTAGTCCTTGCTGAAACCCCAACCTAGAGAGAGTGGAGTCTTGAAAGACGTTGTTACTGTAGCCCAACATTTTGCATAGACATCTGCACTTCAGTCTCTTGCTTCTTGCAGTGAGGCCGATCTGAAATACTGGTTGTGGAGATCTCTATGCCACCAGGCATATTTCCTGGTCTCCTCTTGGTGTCCATCCTCTGTAGCCTTTGTCCTCATGTTTTGTTCTGCAAAGCACGCTGCTTGCTCCCACGTGGGGGATGCACAAAGGTATCTGCTGGCAGACAGTGCTGCTGCTCAGGGGGACAGACATGGTGGCTGAGCCTTTGCAACATGCTAGCAGCTGGTACTCAGGACAGCTGAAGGGCATGTAATGATTGCTACTAATTCTTAGTTTTTGGGGTCCTAGAAGTTTATAAATTCTTCACCATCAGATCAGAAGAGCAGAGTCTTTGCAAAGGGAAGGGATTTGCCCAGTTGCTCCTTGTCCCTATGAGCCAAGCAGGAGAATTTTGTAAAGAAAAGCAGCAACAACAGCAGATACCAGGGAAAGTCATTGAAAACCATCCTGGATACGAGTGGGGCTGCTGACTGTGGGTATTCTTGGTTTATTTACAGCTCATGTTGTTCCACAGACAATATATAATTTTACTTTTCCTACAGTTTTGGGGCATGTTTGTTTTGTCTTCATGGGGACCACACGCTGTCACAGCAGCCAGGTAAACTGCACACACCAGCACAGGGCCACCATTCCGGGGGCCGTGGCTTTCTACTTCCACCCCAGCTTTGTTTGTGGACTTAATTCTGCTCCTTTCCACAAGAGAGGAAAAATAGGCAAAAATATTCTCCTTGTCCTTCAGCAAGGAGCTGACTTAAACCCTCAGTCTGCGCTTACAGATTCAGCTGTCCGGGAGGCAGTCTGGAAAAAACAAATGTGGAGGTGCAAAGGTTATTGCTTTAGTCAAGCAGCTTTACAAACCCTCTCGTAACACCAGCCTGGGTCCCTTGCACTCAAGCTGCAGGGATTTTAGCAAGATCATAGTTAATTTTTTTAAAGTAGAAATTACTTTTTGTGTGTGTTAGAGTCATATTCTGCAAGAGCCCTGTGCCAAAATTTCTTAAATCTATCTTTTTACAACCGGTGTTTTGTAATTAAGATAGATCTTGCTGTTTCTTTGTAATGCAACAACACTTAGTTCGGTGGGAGCGCTGTGTGGGGAAAGACATGCAGGAATTGGCTCTCTCTATCTGAGACTGCTTTAAAATAAGCAGCAGGTACTCTCTGTTTGCACAAATATTTCTGCTCCTGCTAGCCTTGAGGCTATGTGGCCTTGCTTTCGTAAACAACTCTGCAAAGTGCTTTTTTTGCTGTTTATCATGTGCCAACACACCCCCTAACAAGCCCCGACCGTGCAGGTGTAATAAGCATCCCCTCAGCACCAGCAAAAAGCCTTCATGGTTCTTAGGAATTCCTAAGGTCGGTGAAGCTTCTCATCCCCCACATCACTGTTTTACCCTCTTTAGTCTCTCAGAGCAAAGCCCCGCAGGCCCAAGCGTGTTACGGCCGTGTCTGACCGCAGGACGTGGGCCTGGCTCCGTTCCAGCAGGGTCCTGGCTCTGAAGGTAGAAACCATGGGACCACGTGCAGCAAGCACCAAGCTGAGACTCCGGTCCCTTAAAGCAGTTTTAGGTTTGTTCCCATGGCCTTGATATATTTTGTTTCTGTTTTAAATTGTGACTTGAAGATGATAGCGGACCACAGAATCGTTCAGGTTGGAAGGGACCTTCCAAGGCCACCTGGCCCCACTCCCTGCAGTGCGCGGGGACACCCACAGCTCCTTCAGGGGCTCAGAGTCCCCCACTGACCCTGAGTGTCTGCAGGGACACTGCCCCCTGGACACCACCTCTCTGGGCACTCACACCACCATCCTACCCTTCTCACCCCTCCATAAGGAGCTCTGTGCGACGCAGTGGGTCAGTGTCCGAATTTCCAGTCCATTTTCACATCATCCTCCCCAGCAGCCCCGCTCTGCCCGATGGGTAACACTCAGAACCGAGGCCAGCTTGCTGCATCGCCCCGTGGTAGCCATCCTCTCAGGTGGGAACTTTCGGTGTTCTGGCATTTAAAACCCGAATGTCAGCTCTGGCTGATGATCTGTACACGACAGCGATGGAGGTGTGAGGGGCTCGTGCTGCCCGGCTCTGACGGCACGGTGCGGGGAGTGGCAGGGCAGCGCTCCGCTGTAGGGATGAACGCCTGTGGAGAGAAAGCGGGGGCTGTCCCCTCCGGGAAGGCCGCGAAGCGA
>WBMW01003368.1:591713-611447 GCA_013396635.1 Penelope pileata
ATACTTGTGCCTCCCAGGCATTATTTTGCAAAATATGTACTTGAGCTTTGTTTTGATCAAAAGTTATCTGTGCTGCTAATTTACTCAATGAGCCCCTTCCCATTAGAGGTCGCGGCGATTCTGGCACATACGAAAACTTGTGCCTATTTTTATTTCCAATTTCACACTTAATCATTTGAAAGAAAGGTCTGACCTCTTGCTTTCCTATGTTACCAATTTCTAACAGAATTTGCTCATAGGTCCTTTCAGCTATTTAGTACAGTATACGTTGCTCCTATATCAAATAAGAATTTAACTGTCTCTCTCTCCAGCTTAACTGAAACCTGAGGTTCCGCTGGGGACCGTTTTGAATCCACCCCTGCCCCCGCCAAGTCTTCACTTAATGAGCCAGGATTTTCTCAGCCCTCCTCTGACGCTTCATGACTGCTTATCCATTGGCCCCTCTTCAGGCATTCAGCACATTGATCCCCCTCTAAATGTTTTTTTTTTTTTCTGCATACTCATAGCACTTTGTTTCCTTCCTTAGCTCTCTGATCTGGGTCCTCCCTGTGTGTTCCTACCAATTCTTTCCCAATCACCTGCTCCCGCCTGCCTGAAGGTTGCCTGAACAGCCCTTTGAGCCCTTCTCCATGTAAATCACCTCTCTCTCGCTCTCTCTTTCTCTTTTACTTCCTCTTCCCGGACTCAATTCTCTTTCCAATCCTGTTCCATACTCAGACTGTTAGCCAAGTTTCATACTATCACCCTTTATGGTATTAGTTTGCATTCCCAATTTAACTATTATATTAATCCCCAGCAAATTACAGTCACAATTAGGAACAACAACAAAAAATTGTGCATTTTGAGTTTGTCCCCCATGTCACTCAGTAGTGGCTGGATGAGATGTTCCATTCATCCTCTCCAATCACTCCTTGAATTACTAAAGCCACCAATGTATTTCCATCAACTGGTAATTTCGTACAAGTTTTACACAATTTCTTTTCATACAATTTCTTACAATTTCTTTTATCCTAATTGGCCCTTACTGAGTTCTTACATATCATTTCTCCATAGTACTTTCTGATAGGACAACCAGTAAACAAAAGTCTTCTGAGCATTCATGCCCTGATTTAACTTTACCTTCCTGAATTTCATAACAACACATTTCATATTTTAACAGCTTACAGGGGCAGAATACTTCAAACATCATTACATCAATGAGAAGGTTGTTTTCTATTATTTCTCTTCTTTTTCTCCATTTCTTCCCTTCTCTATCCAGCACCACTTGCAATTATGTTACCACCAGCTCTTCACAATCTCAAATCCCTCACCTTCACTGTTACCAATCCAGCTCCTGTCTGTCTCACTTCCTTTTTCTCTCTCTCCCTGGCTTTCTCTGCTCCAAACTCAAATTAATTGAAAGACATATCTGCATACTCTACTCCATGCCGTTTTCCTTCCCTCCTCAGAAACAGCATCAACTGGAGGAGAGTGTTGTCGTTTGGAGTTCCATTCAAAACCCACTTTTCCCCATCATCCAATCTGTATGATAACCATCAGTGATTACAATACCTAATAAGAGTTTTTTTAATCCATTCACGCCCCTGACTGGCCAGCAATATCTTTCCAGTGGGCTAGAATACAGCCCAGTGGGGTTTTCTTTGGAACTTCCTTAGATGCTCCCTTCCCCATTGTGGACAATAGTCCTTCCTCACATTGCTGGGTACCAGAGTCTGCCGATTCTCCTAGGAAACAAGCAGAGCCAAATTCCCTAGGAGGGAGCCGTAACCAATATCCCCCAGCTAGACAGGAAATTTCAGGCAAGGAGAAGGAATTTCTGACAGTTAGTTTTCTTACAACACGTGCATACGACAATTACCAGAATAAGGACGGTCACGAGAGTAGTTCCGATGATCAGGAAACGGAGTCCGGACATTCGCACTGTTGCCAAACTAAACTGCACTTGCCAAGCCCCTCTTGGCCTTTTGTGTCCTCTCCCGAATGTTGGAATCTTACAGCCGCGTGCCACACATCCAGCCTGAGACCTAACTGCTTTTGTGCCAGAGACTTTCACCCCACTAACTATGCCAGGGACTCCAACCGTGTTAACTATGAGGCATGTACACAGTTATCCTGTGCCGGGGACTCTAACCCCGTTACCTAGTGAGCAGATACACAGATACACACCCTGTTAACCAATGGGCAATACACGATTTCCCTCCTGTACCAGGGCCTTTAACCCCGGTAACTGTGCCAGGGGCTTTGGCAACCTGGCACACTAGACCAGGGCTTTGGGCAACCTGGTCTAGTGGGAGGTGTCCTTGCCTGTGGCAGAGGGGTTGGAACAAGGTGACCTCTAAGGTCCCTTCCAACCTGAACCATTCTGTGATTCTGTGACTGCAGCCCCATTAATTATTAGGCAGATTCACAGTTTCCCTCCTGTGCCAGGGACTCCAACACCGGTGCCCATTGGGCAGATACGCAGTTATTGCCACACACACTCTGCGGTGCCCAGTTGACTTATGAATGTACCCCAAGGCCTTTACAACAAAATTTAAAAGGAATACCTTATTGAGATGGTCCTTGTCTACTCCCCCGGTGATCCGTCTGAGATTTGGAGTGCCCTCCAGACAATTGTCCGGCAGGCCTGGGGAGCCCATCTCTCGGCGGGTCCCACAGCTGAGCAGAGACGGTCCCATCTGGGTCACCAAACTGATTCTGGGCTGACTCAGAGAAACTCAACAGAACAATGTGTGATGTTGAGCAGGTATTCCTTTATTACAGCACTGGGTGCATAGGGGATAGTTCTGCCAAATATGGACACCAACCCGTTTTACTCTTCCACTTTTATCTCACAGAAACATGCGTATTCTTTACACTCCTTGGGAACCTCATACATATCCCAATTAGTTCTCTGAAATGATTGACACAAGTTCCCTCCCACACGAGCTTGCGTGGTGCCACCTGGAGGGTCTTCTTGGTGGTCGCAGGATGAAGGCTGATAGTCTTCATGGGGATTCTGTGTAACTTTGGGTCAAGTATGTATTTGATAAGTGTGAGTTTTAGGAAAGCGCTGTGCACTCCAGTCACTGAGTGATGTCTGTGCTCCGGCGAGGCGTGGGTTTAGAGTGAGGGCTGGGGGCCGGGTGACCCCACTCTGGCTCCCAAAGGATGTCAGCAGGTGGGATGCGGAGCCACTGGACCAGCTCCCCCAGAATAGAGCTCATCCCTCCTGCCAGGCGCTTGAGGAATGGTTAGAGCTGAAATCCTGGTGCCTGCATGAAGTACGCAGCACTGAGCTCACTTTGTTTTTTCTGGTTTTAGGATGGGAAAGTTGTGTGCTGGTGACAAGTGCCTGCCAGAGCCCACCACATGCTCATAGACAGGCCCCCTGCACAACACATCCAGCAGGAGAACTTGTTCTGGTGCTTGAAGTTGTATTTTGTTTTCAGTCCGACCATGCTCTAGCGTGCACGAAGTGTTAGAACACGCTGTAGCACCAGGTGAGCCTGCAGCTCGGGAGCATCGGAAAGCGCCTGCCCGAGGAGAGAGAGTGGAGCACAGTTGGGGTGGAGCCAGCTATGGATTTCTGCCTGTGTTGCAGTGCTTGGCTGGGTTTCAGTGGGAGTTGAAGCTATCTTTAAAAAAGTGAATCTTTTTAAAAAGCTCCAGTTCTGTAAAGATCAAATGAGCAATCCGATCCCACCACTGCTGTGGTTTTGCTTTTTTTGAGCTGGAGTGTGAAGCGTATCAGAAAGAACAGCTCTCTCTGGTGTGGCAACCCTTGTTTTATATGTACGTCTGTTTATTTCTGTAAGTGTTGGCTGTAAAAACAAGCTAAACAACGCTGCATGCCTCAGGTCTGGTAAAGGAACGATTTTACACAATCCCTCCTTTGGAATGACAATTCTCTGCATTGCCATTCTGGAAGCAGTGCCAGGGCCGTTCCTGCTCCGTGGTGTAGCTGCGCTGTGCAGAGCTGTCTCAGCCACGACCCGGCCTGCTGCCTGCTCTGCCCGTGCTGCAGGGGCACCCAGCCAGGCTGGTGCTGCTTTCTGGCCAGCCTTAGTGCGTTTGTAGTCACACAAAGCTGCGTCGTGTCCACCCCTGGACGCTTGTTCCAGATGCTGGAGGGAAGAGCACTGCGGGAATGCTGACTTGGCTGGGGGATTGGGATCACATGAAATGCTGCCTGTGCTTGGTTTTCTCCTTTTAGTCATCTATGAAGAATCCTTGAGAAGACTTAGACCTGTCCAAATTTGTCCATCCAGTCTTTTTTTGGCCTAAAACTGATGGAAAATTATACACGTGCCTTGCTCTTTGTAACATTTTATTATTGCTCCTTAGCTCAATGCACGAGTCTTGTGGTTTTCACATCGCGACCTGCTGCTGGGCTCTGCTGGGCTCTGCTGGGCTCTGCTGGGCTCTGCTGGGCTCTGCTGGGTGGCTGCTGCTGCCACCAGGACGCGTGCTGCAGGTGGCTGGGGAGTGGTCTGCTGGAAGGGAGGCTTCTTCGTGGGCACACACCTATCTGAGAATTCAGAGAACTTTGGATTTTTGTTGTCATTTTTATGGATGGAATTCTCTTCTTGAGCAGATGGTAGAGAAAGCTAATAGAAGTCTGAAAGGAGCAAGCGTGTTCCGTTTGGATATTAACCACAACTTGTCTTTTTGATCTGTATCTCTTTTAATGCTGACATTGCCATAAACATTGCGGTCCAGATTATCTCCAGTTTTATGGAGGTTCACACAAATGAACTTTATAGTTTGGGCTCATGTTTACAAAAAGAGGGTCTCTGTGCCTATGTAAAGACCAACGAGTTCACCAGGAAGGGACTGGGGTGCTAGTAGGGCCCAGAGGAGTGCAGTCACTTGCTGAAAACCCATTAATGGCCACGAGGAATTTGAGAATTCATTGTGGTTGGTAGACAGTGAAACCACAATGGTGGGCCAAAGTTTTAACACCAAATTGCTGTGTCCCAAGATTAGTGGTGTATAGGATGAGCGATGTGATAAGCTGCAGCTTTCCTCAAATCACAAGAAACAGCTGGCAGACACTTTGCTCACTGTCAGACTCCTCTCGATGGGATGCATCCAATGCCCACTGCCTGGTGAGAAGCTGCTCCTCTTCCTCTCTGCAAGCAGCAGCTGTGGGGAATTGACTGAATAGCTTTTGTTTGGCTGTGTTTTTCTTCCCTGAGCTTTTGCATTACTCTGCTCCACCTCACTTTGACCTCTTAAGGCTGAGCTTGATCCCAGCCTGGGTGTTTGAAAGGGAAACATTTGCAGCGATGCAGCACACCTTCACCCCACTCCCCAGGGGCAGAGGGGAAGGCTGGTGCTTGCCCGAGGTGGGAGGTGCTGAGAGGTTGGATGTCAGCTGCCGAGGTGCTGGCGGGATGCATAGTGCCCATACGCAGTTCCTCATAAGTGTGCAGAGTACCAGGGCTGCAGTGGTGATGAGTATTCATGCTAGGTACAAAGAAATAGCCTGGATATGATTAGGTGTGGTTTTGTCAATGTTTTTTGTCCCTGTCCTTAGGGATCCTCCCCTAAGGTGTGCAATTCCCTGTTGTAACCCTGCTTGCCAGGTGCTCTTGAAGTCGATATATGAACAGTGCTGCCACTTTGAGAATAAGAAGTGCAGGGAGGAGGGCTCTGAGCAAACCCTGGGCTCGCATGCGGGGAAGCAATCACCCGTATCTGCTGCGACTGAGCACCTTGAGCAAATAGGGGGAAATCAGCTCAGCTGCTCCCTGGTTATCTGAGGCAGCTACTGAGCCACCTCCCAGGTGTGCTGGAGCAAACATCTGCATGCTGCTTGCTAGCAGAGCTCAGGGTCCTGCTACTTGTGCGTGTGCAGCAGAGCTCTGGAGTGGGGGTTAAAACCTCCGAGGGGCCTGGAGGCTGTAAATCCCTCTCTGGTGCTTTTTGGTTACTGCATGGCAACAGCTGAACTGAGCGAGCACTCGGCTGCCTGGAGGTCAATGAGACAGGAATGATGTGGTGTCTTTCAGAGCAAAGTGGAAAAAAGAAAAACCAACACTTCTGTATCAAAATTCTTAACTTCATGCTCAATATAAGTAAGAAGACGTAAGAAGACAGAATATACTCTGGAAGGACACAGCGAGCTCATCCTAAGCTTGCCACTTAAGTTCTATTTTGTAGATTCACAAGAGGTTTACAAGATCAGAGAGAATAAAAGCTATTTGCAAATTGTTGAAGAACATCACTGGTGGTGCTGGAGCGGCCGGCAGTGAAGAACTGCTGGAGTGAAGCTGGCCAGAAACAGGGTGAGCAGAGAGAGTTTTCCTCTAATGATAAAGAATTGCACAGACTGAACTACTGTTGTAGCAAATCTTAAAAGTTGAAGAGGAACTTTAAATTCCTTGGCAGTTAAATAAGCTATGCTCATTTTTTTTAACAAGCTTGCGTCTGTGCGTTAGCACATGGAATTATTTGCACATGCTGAGATACGAACAAGTGCATGCCAGCAGCCTCCATGCATGCAGATTTTTCTCTCGTCTGCTTATCCAATTAGGAAATTAACTTTGGGGGGATGTGGAGGCAGATAGTGCAGCGCAGCCTTTTTGTGGTCTTACTATCCCCCTTGTAACATGGCACTTAATTAACTTAAAACACTTTAGAGATATGTGGATTTGCTTGCCATAAGAATAAGATAATGGTTATCTTCTATAACGCTTATCATCCTCAAAGTACACTGCAAACTTATATAATTTTATACTCAGTAGTTAGCTATGTATAAATAAGGCAGATTAAAAGCCATTCCATCAGCCATTTAGTGGTATGTAGCAGTGTTACGCCCACAGATAGCAATATTAAAACATCCAAGCAGGTAGGTAATGTGTAACTAAGGCACTAAGAAATTCTCTGATTAAGATAAACAGCTGAAAGTAAAGAACTGAGCAGGGAAACACTGCTTACAGGCAGAACGGGCCAAACTTTAATCACGTTAATGAAATAAAATCAAAACAGATCTTCCTAGGAGCACAGCCTTGCTGGGTGAAATCCTTTGATACCAGAAATGATGATGTGGAGATAGAGCAGAACAGGGTACGCTGTGGTGGATGCCTGCTGCGTTGCCCGCTGGTTATCACGCAGGGTCAGATATACTCTCTTCCCCACCTATTCCAGTACCACGATGTTTTTGAAGTAGAAACCATCTGTACTGTTTTACATAGCTTTATGTAGCAACTTGGTAAAATCTACAGCTTTAGTATTTGTTGTGTACCTGATGGATTGGGCTACCATTCTCCCTGTTGCAGACAATGTAATGATCCAGATTCAGCACCTGCTTTTAAGAGTTCTCAGCCTGAACTCAGTAACTGCGGGGGAGTGGTCTCCGTGGTCTCTGGACGCCTGAGAGCTGCTGCCTGCACATCGTCGTTATCAGGTCCGTGGAAATTGCATCTGATACTGATCAGAGAATGAAGAGAGTAAATACTCTTTAGAGAAATAATAGAGATAAAAGATGAGGCATCAGATAGTCATTTAGGAAGCATCTGGAAGCTGAGACGTTAACGTGACATTTAGTTTACAACCCGGCTGACTAGGGACTGATAGATAATTTTTGTTTTCGATAGTTGTTTGGCATCATCAACCGAATATTCACTGTCGTTGGCAATGAATGAGTAATAAGCCACTAACACATTTATCATGCGGAGACAACACAGGAATCATGAGCTGCAGCAGCAGTGACTGCAAACAGTGACAGCGTCGGTACTTCATTCTTGCATATTAATTCACGTCTGTCTGACTGGGGGAACAGAACCTTAGGTCGGTGATAAATTGTCTAAAAGTATGTTGGATCTGGGCAACCGACTTAGTTATGAGAGCTTTCAGGAATATACTTTAAAGATAAAAAAGAAAAAGAACAGTTGAAATTATTATGTGAATTATTATTTCCCAGCCGCAGCGACTCCGGTAAGAGACATTTGGAAGTGGATGCGTTTGGCAAAGCACGGGCATCCGCTGACATTTTGGTGCCCGCGGGCATCCTGCCTGGCTTCCAGCTGCCGCTCCAGAAGGACACGGCTGTGCTGTCAGAGCAGTGTCACATCTGCTGGGCTCACACCGCATCTCGGATGCCCCGAGGCCGTTCGAGTGGCAGCAGGCACTGCTTCGACAGCAGAGCCCCGCGCTCGCTGCCTCGGAGTTCTGCTTTGATCAGCGAGGACAGGCAGACGGAGCTGGCTTTGGGCGTATGCTGCCAATGTGCTTGGGCTTTGGGGAGTCCTTCTGCTCTGCTGCTGCCGCCACCTTCCCTCGTTACTTCTGTCCTGGCAAAGCTGCGTGCATTTCCTATAAGGAAATGTGGCATGTAGCATGTGAGCTGGTTAGTGAGGCATGGCACAAAACAAAACAGAAATGAGTGTTCTCAGGTAATTAAAAAGGTTTTATTCATCTTAGGATTCATGCTGCTAATCTTTATATAAAACTGAACAATCTGGTCCAGGTGTTCAGCAGGCTGCCAGCTCCTTCAGCTCCTCCTGGTCCCGGGGCGGGGAGGACGTTCTGCACTCTGAAGTGTTTGAAGCAGGGGACGTTTTCTGCAAGATGTCCTTGTCGACTTCTGCAAACAGCTCTTGAAGCCCCATGTGCGCAGTATTGACCCTGCTGTGAGTCAACAGCAGTCATTCAGCTCCAGTAACACATCCTGGTGCTACAAGATTATTTTCCCTAAACAGTTTTGGGAGTGCTGGCAACTGTGTTTTCTAGCCTCCAATCCCCGTGGTCAAATTTCTTCCAGAAATTGTTGAATGCTTTTACACTTTATTGCTGCAAGCATGGCTTGTTCCGCCTATAAATCTAATAGCTTATCGACCCACATTCAGCCATCGCTGACAGTTATCTAAAAATAATGCAGCGGTGATGCAAGGAGTGCGCTGCCTGACGCGCTGCCTTCCAGCGGAGCGCTGAGCGGCGGCACTGCCCCTGCTGCTGCCTCCTGGCTTCGGTGCTTACGTTGCAGGGGAGATGCAAAGTTGTCTGAAGAAGAAAGACAATTCCCTGAGATCAGGAGTAAGTTGGATAAGATAAGATCAGTGCTTGCTTTTTCCTTTAAAAATAGTGGATCTGAGCTTGACACCAGTGAGGGTGTGATGGCAGCAGTGCTGTGACACTGCTCCCTGGGAGTCATTCCCCGGGATTCCCTCTGATACGCAGTGTCCACAGACAGCATGCTCAAGGGTATCTGCTGCATTACAGCACTTGGTGTGTCTTGAAATAGGAAATACTTGCAGCTTTACAGCATCTCTCGTACAGAAGTAATGTGATAACTCTCTCTAAGTGGATTTTTTAAAATAGGGATCTTCCTAGGCTGCATGACCCAGGCTGTTCTGTAAGAAACCCACACTTCTGCTGATAGGGAAAAGGAAGGATCTGTGCTGCACGGGGTACAGCACTGCCCAGCTGCCGTGCCTTGCTGCACCTGATTGGTCTCAGTGCAGTAAAATCAGCTGTGATGTGTCAGCATTTGGTGCGGAGGAAGGAGGGGGGGGGATCCTTGGTGCCTCTGCCCCTTGCTACCCTCAGCTTATGTGCAGATTGCAGTCTCTTCTCCCAGCTCCTCTGCATGGCAGTGGAAGGGGTTTCTTCGTGTTTGCAGGCAGAAGGGAATCCAAACTGCTTTGCCTCGGTGTCTAAGTGCTGCTGAGATGCTGAAAGCAGAACACTGTTAAAAGAGAAAAGCCAACAGTGAATTAAGGTACCAGCAGTGCCCTGGCTGAGCTGTTCTGGGTGTTCCCTCAGCCGGCAGAGAGCACGAGCAGGCATGGGAGTGGAGCACGTTACCTGACTGCTGGGTGAATTCTTTTAACCTTTGTTTTAGTTTTCATTTGTTGTGTGGTACTTCAGAAACGTAACAGCTCTCCATGGCTGTGGTCTCGGAGCATAAAAATGAAGCAAGAAGGTTAATATAATAAAGTGAAACAATTAGCTTCTTTCTGGGTTTTTGCCCACATTACACTTTAAATTAAATCATGAAAGCACTCATATTTATGCCAAATTACTGCAGTTTTTTGCAAAACAATTACTTGATCATACTCTCAGAACTACAAAGCAAAGGAGAAAAAAGTGAAAATCCATTTAATGATATTTTAAAGCTTGCTTGCTTATTGGGTTTAAAATAACTTTCATTGACCTTTATGTGTTTATGTACCCTCTTTAGTAAAATGTGTTGGAACACTGAATGCTTTAAATGGGTCGGAACATAAAAACCGTATTCTGCTGGATTTGATTTCAGTTTTTCATATTTGCACTGATAAGACAACGATAGCCAACGACAGTAGGACAACAGCAATAACCAACACGCTCTTCTACACCTGCAGACAAGGCTGGGGCCACGTTGTGCTTTGCCCTTTGTTTAGTGTAGAGTGAATGCCAGCATGGGAAATGTTGGTTTTCTTGAAGTTGTTCCTCATGTAACTGGAAGGGGTGGGTTTCACCTTAGGGCATTGGGAGGAAGAGTTTAGAGCTCAGTTCTTCCTCCAGCCATGTGTGATGCTGGACAAGTCACTTAGAATAAGGTTAGAAAAAGTTCTTGTGTTACTGAGTGAATGCCTCAGGGACTGAATGAGATGGAGAGTGTGGATGTGGGAAATGGGATGAGAGCAAGGAAAGACTGGTGAGCTGTTTTGTTTGGTTGGTTTTTAAGTGTTTGGAGTTGGCATCAAAGAGATCAGAACAGAAAAAATGCAGAGGAACAGGAGAGGTGTTTGCCTCGCTTCCTATTTCTTACCATAACAAATGACTGAAAGTTGGCTTTAATTAAGTGATTACCACTTACATTAAGACCCCATCCAGTGGCTGGTTCACATCCCATATATTTGCTGCTATAAACCAATGAGAAACAGGCCATTCCCCAACTACTTATTACCATTTGGCACAACAAATCATGCAACAGAATGAGGCAGAAGATGAGGGAGAATTTGGCCTAATGTGTTAATTTTGGATTTAAAATTCACATTGGTTCCGATCTGTATCAACTACACGTCAACAAGGGTGAAGGGGGACCCGTCCGCCTGCTGCCTTAGGTTTCTGGCTCCAGCTGCCTTCCCTGTCCCTGTGAGGCTGCTGGGGACACGTGGATTCAGCAGGAGGAAGCCAGTGGGATCGTCCAGGTGACCCACGGGCGTGCAGAAACTTTCATTTAGAAATCTGCCCTGCCAGGGGCATCTGCCAGCTAGCTACCGACCTCTCGCAATGCCTTACATGAAAGGTGCTCCTGGGGTCGGGTCACACTGACGTCAGGCTGTCTTTGGATCAAGCACTGGATCAATAAGTGACATTCTGGGAGAGCTTAACAGCAGCTCTGCACAGACATGAAAGGGTGATGGACAGCAACGTGAGATGTTATGCTTTCATCAGTCTTTTCTCAGGATGTTGCGCAACCTTCTCATACCAATTAATGCTGTGCTCCCTGTACACATTTCCTCCCTACTGATGCTGCCTCTTTGATCCTGTAGAACAGCATCAGGCCTTCCAAATGAGAAGCGGTTGCCAGGCTGCAGCGAGGGAAGAGGCAGCGCATGGCAAGGAGCGAAACTGCGACATCTCATCCCAATTTGAGATGCCTGGTGTGATTTGTGTTCTTTGTGCAGCTATATGGAAAACTGTGGCATTCCCCTGAATGTCCAGCTCCAATTACAGTTAGTGGAACTGGGTATCCAAAAATACCCAGCTCTGATTATATTATATTATTATATATTCCTGGAACTGGATGCCCAAAGGAAGAAATTCCCTCCAAAGCTGCAGACCCAACCATAAGAATCTCTGTTAGCATAGAATCATAGAAACACTAGGTTGGAAAGGACCTGCAAGATATCTAGTCCAACCGTCCTCCTATCACCATCCCTACCCACTAAGCTACTAAATCCTGTCCCTTAGCACCTCATCCAGACGCTTCTTGAACAGCGCCAGGGACGGTGACTCCACCACCTCCCTAGGCAGCCATTCCGGTGCCTGACCACTCTTTGAGAGAAAAAGTTTTTTCTTATATCTAATCTAAATTCCCCCTGGCACAACTTGTGGCCATTCCCTCTCGTCCTGTCAGCAGTTATCTGGGAGCAGAGGCCGACCCCCTCCTCACCACAGCCTCCCTTCAGGCAGTTGTAGAGTGCGGTGAGGTCTCCCCTGAGCCTCCTCTTCTCCAGACTGAACAATCCCAGCTCCCTCAGCTGCTCCCCATCAGACTTGTGCTCCAGACCCCTCATCAGTTTTGTTGCCCTTCTCTGAAGACGTTCCAGGGCCTCAATGTCTTTCTTGTAGTGAGGGGCCNGGGTACACTCAATCCCCTCGTCTAGGTCATCAATAAAGATATTAAACAAGATGGGCCCCAGTACCGATCCCTGGGGGACACCACTCGTAACAGGACGCCAGCTGGACTTGACTCCATTAACCACTCCCCGCTGGACACGGCCCTCTAACCAGTTCTCTACCCAGAGAAGAGTGTACCTGTCCAGACCACGGGCTGCCAGTTTCCCCAGGAGAATACTGTGGGAGACTGTGTTAAAGGCTTTGCTGAAGTCTAGGTAGACGACATCAACAGCCTTTCCCTCATCTACCAGTCTGGTCACCCGGTCATAGAAGGAGATGAGGTTGGACAAGCACAACCTGCCTTTCATGAACCCGTGCTGGCTGGGCCTGATCCCCTGGTTGCCATGCACGTGCTGTGTGATCTCCCTCAAGATGATCTGCTCCATAACTTTCCCTGGTCCCAAGGTCAGGCTGACAGGCCTGTAGTTCCCCGGATCCTCCTTACGGCCTTTCTTGTAGATGGGAGTCACATCGGCAAGACTTCAATCTTCTGGGACCTCTCCAGATAACCGGGAATGCTGATAGATGGTGGAAAGCAGCTTGGCAATCACCTCTGCCAGCTCCCTCAGCATCCTAGGGTGGATCTCATCCTTTCCCATCTTGAGAAATTGCTTTCATTTATTTATAATTTTTCCAGTGAGGCTGAAGTGGTCAGATACTGTCAAGATCCTATTTGTCTTTCATCTCAGCAAACTAGTCCAGGTGTTGTTGGAAATGATGTATGAAGAAAGCAAGTGTAATTGTTCCCATGGAGAAGGGCCAGATGCTGGTGCAAAGGCAAGAGGAGCAGAAGGGCTGAAAAGCCATTGGGGCAGAGAAGGGAGAGATCAGGAGGCTGGTGTGGGTGGGTGACATGGAAATGGGTGGGGAGATGGGCATGGGACAAGGTGCCTGAGCAGGAACGGTGCCTACCTGAGTGGGGAACCTGTGGGCCTCTCTGTTTTGTTGTAGCAGTGTTTGGATGCAGGGCACTTGCTTGGGGGTTTTATTACAAGTTGTGGAAAGATGTCCATCTCCAAAAAACACGCTGTTTTCAAGTAGCTGTTTTCTGTAAATGAAGTGTAACTAGAAAGATAGAATACTTCCAGAGACAGTAATACCAAGTCCATTTCTGCTGGCTCCATGATGAAGGTGTTAGCACGGTACAGCACTCGGAAGGTGCGTGGGTATAAAGCCCGGGCAGGTATTGTTACTGGTGTAGAGCATGACAGTACCCTCACTGTGCCAAAATTATGGGTTTTGTGCTGAAGCACATTTTTAACCTTTGTTTTTACAACTTCAGAAATGAAGCAGTTTGTTTCTTAATGCAGGCTTAATGCTCACAGTGTGTGCAGGCTGGATTTTCCCATCCAAATGTATGAAGTGCTGAGCTATTAAAATCTGTTTTAACGATCTCTTTTCCCATAACTCCTAATATTTGCCATTTACTAATTATGATATGCCTAAGTGTTTCTCATTTGTAGTACGTATTTTAAACACTGCAGCTGTCCTAGTTCCCAGCTAACTGCTGATGATTCTTTTTCTTATTATCTAAGAACTGAGAGTGGTATCGTTGATTTTTGCAGGTTGGCATTAAGCGTTCACCTCATACTGTTCTTCATTAGAAAGTTTTTGATGTGAGGGTCCCAGTGGAAGCCGACAGAGCTGGACTTGGCAGAGGACCAGCAGTGCTGGGGAGCACATGAATTTTCAGTGAGCATCACTTTGTGTCTTACACTTACGCTGAGTCAGTGAGGGCATACCCAGGGGTGGTGGGTTGTGGAAGCAGTTTTTGATTTGAGATTTCCTGCTCTACTTATCTTAGGATTTTCCAACAAACTTGCAGCAGGTGAAATGTGGTGATCTGGGAGGTGGCAGCCTGAGCAGCAGCTTGGCAGGCTCCCCAGGCTGCCTGTGGGGAGGACGCAGGCTGGGGTTCTTCCTGGCTCTGTTCGCTGCACCAGGGGTCAGCGTGGTGGGGCTGAAGGGAGGAGGCTTTCACATCCTGCCAATGTTATTGAGGCCACTGACCTTAAATCCAATGGACTTCCCTGCAAAACCAGGAGCCTAGAATGCAAGGAAAATGGAGAAAAGTGGTAGGAAAAAAAGAAATTGTGAAGCGTAAGTTAGAAATACTTGAAGGAAAAGGGGGAAATAGGCAGTTCACACCAATTTAGGTGCTCTTCAAGCAAAGAAAGCCCGTTAGCTCAGATGTCTGTCCTCCTTGCATTTCATTTTACCTGAATTTTACCTGTTTTTTTACTTAATCCCATTTCTCGATCACCTTCACCAGAGGCAACTCCAGCTGTGATTTGACAGCCGCTACCGTCTTCTTCCGCATGTGCTGCCAAAAATCCCAGCTGATTCTAGGCCTTAAGGCACAGTGCTGTCTATTTTCTGTATTTCTTCCTACTCTAAAATGATCTCTATTAATATTAATAATGCCCTTTCTAAATTCAACAACCTCCAGGCCTATTGCAATTACGGGTTTTGGAATGCCAGTCTTTGGGAGATGTGACCTGGCAGCAAACACTGCTGCAAAAGCACATCCCAGAGTATGGGGAGGCGTGGAGGACAGGACTCAGGTCTGGAACCAATTCATAAACCCTTGAGGAAGCTTGAATGCAGATAAGAACTCTGGATGTAATCTAGATTTTTGTGATAAACTGAATCTAAATCCTGCAGGTTGTCCTGGTGCCTGTGCTTAAGAGAAAGGAATGCTGAAAACTCACCTTCCTTCTGGGTCCTCCTCACAGCTTAGCATCTCTTTGCAGGAAACAAAGGAAGCTGACCCCTTCTGAGTTTCCTGTGGCTGCACTGTGGGATGAGGTTATGTGACTCTGCAGCCCCAGCAGCTGGCTGGTTAATGGATGAGAGAAAGAAGGGCTGCCCAGGGCTCTGCGGTGCCAGCGCGGAGCCAGCTGAGCGGTAGGTAGCCTGCCTGTTCGGGAGAAGGAGGAAGGTGGAGAGGCTTTTCCTACTGCTGCACCAAGGCAGAGGTGTGTATGAGATCGTAAAGCCATAGCATGGTTGGGCTGGAAGGCACCTTAAGGCCCACCCAGTCGTACCCCAGCCGTGCGCTGGCTGCCCCCACCAGATCAGGCTGCCCAGGGCCCAGGGGCTGGGGAAAACAGGAACAGAATGGTACAAAGGTGGCTGCCACCAACAGAACTTCATTTTCACTTGCCTTCCTTGTACACGCCTTTATCCTACATTTCTATTACTAAATACAAAATTTGCTTAAAAATGCAGGACTAGATCTTGAATGTAGGCTAATTCAGAGGGTTTTTTTATAACTGGTGTTCTGCTTGAGCTCTTTGTAAAAATAAGTCTAACCAAATAATTAGAATTTCATTACCATTCCATGTTACGATGCGTCTCTGAGGAGTTCATCTGCAGTGTCCTTGTCAGATTTGTTTCCTGCTGTCTGTTGTCCAGGCTGGACTTTCACGAGAAGGTGCTGGGCTCCTGCATGCCCATCTCATGGCTCAGCGAGTGGAGCTTGAGCCCAGGCTGTCGCTGCCCCATGCTCATCCTCCAGGACCCCCAGATGTGTCCACCAGGAGGCAGGAAGCTGTTACTGGGAGTTTGGTAGGGAAATGGATGACCTGTGTGCAGCCTTTGGGCTTCTGCAGAGACAGGTTATTTTCCTGATGGGAGTCATCCTTCTCCTTATTTAGAAATACAGATAAATATTTCTACACAGACGCACGTAACTGTTGTCTGTCAGCCATCCTTCTTTTTCCCTTCACATCCAGGGAAATAATTCCCTCTGAGACAAAAGAAAGGACTGGTGCCAGGGGCACTGCCAGGCAGCCCTGGCTCCTGCACGCGCTGCCACTCCTAGAGCCGTGTGTTGCTGAGCTCATTTCTTGTTTCCTAGCTGTAGGCTCCCTTGCTGCTGTGTGGAAGGCAAAATCCCGCTTCGGTTAGAGATTGCATCTGACCTACAACCTCTCCCTCCTCCAAAAGTTCTTAAAAAAATAATAATATAGATATAGATATTTTTCCTTTTTTGCTTGCTCCTTCATTTCGTTTTCTCAAGTCTCCATGCTGAGCCTTGGCTCAAAACCTTAAGAGTTGAAACTTAAGAAGTTGGGGAATAAAAAAAAAAAAAGCTGATCCAGGAGTCTTCAGCCTGGATCAATGGAGCAGGGGAACGGGCTGAAGCTGCACAATTGTGAGGCAGAACTTGGCTGAACGTGCTGTGTCAGGATCTCATGCGATGCGATTATCTTCAGAGGGGCACAAAGGCAAATGCTTTCCCAGTCTTAGGAAGTTCTTTTATTCTTGAATTTTAAAATGCTCTTTTTTAAAAAAAGAAAAAGAAAGAGAAAAAAGAATGCTGACATGGACATTGAAGTAATAACAAATTTTTCGTGGTTCATTTTCTTTAACTCATCTTTCTTGATGTTATTAGATAAATCAGTATTTGCCTTCTGTGAGCACTGGAATTTCTTCTCATGCCTTTGAGTTGCATTTTCTGCAGTACGCATGCTCAGCCCAGCTGGGAGCTGAGCAGTGGCCCCAGGGTCTGGAGATGCGGGTGCCCCCAGCCATGGTGGTTGCTCTCTCCTTTAATGATGGAGGCTGAAATGGGAGGATGCTGCTTGGTTCAGTCACCAGGAGCGTGCACAGCGTGTCTGCATGGGGACAGCTCTGGGCTGTGAGTTTGCCCAGTGAGAGGATCCTGCCCAGGTCCCCTCCCGTGGGTGAGGTGGAGAACCCCAAGGAACCCACTGTGGTCATTGCAGGTGCATGCTGCGTTGTTTGCAGTGACTCCAGCAGGGTTAGGAGCAACCTTGTCTCAGGTGCTTTATTGATTGGCAGTAAGAATTAGAAGGCTGCGTGCTGAGGTTAAAGAAACATAACGATAGTGCCTGGTTTTCAGGCCCAAATTGGTATGAGCTGGGCTTCTCTCACGTCAGTCCCTTGAGCTTTTGCAGTCGAATTCAAGAGATTTTTTTCCTCTTGCTAGGTCACTGAGACCCTCTGTATTTCATTTGCATTATGTTATGTCAGGGACTTGGACTTAAGCTGTATACCAAATTCAAAACGAACGGTGTGGGAGATATCTTGCAAGCTTTCATTCATTTTCATGTTTCGGGGTTTTTTGACAAGTAAATACAGTTTCATATTTATAACCAGGAATAAATCAAATTAGTCTGAAATTAAGTTTCGCTCTTACAATGGCTTGCACATTTCTAATATTAAGGAGATAAGGGAAGAGAGGAGCAAACCTGCTTTGAAGGCGAGCTGATTTCCATAGCAGGCAATGACCTACTTAACAGGAGGGGAGAGCGAGCTCAGTCAAATATGGGCTGGTTTTTATTTATATGATTTTAAAGGATCTGCGTCAGTGCTCCTGGGCCGAGTCCTCTCCTGCCGCTCACCTGGGAACTCAGAGCCAACGAAGCCTCCTTTGTCCTTCAGGAGTTTCTTCTGGATTAAAGGCATCGTGCTGGCATGGGTCAAGCTGCTCAGCTCAATGCTGGGGCTCTTGGTAGGTGGCAAGGTTAGGGTATGGCTTTGGGGGAACGTTAACCGCAGTTTAACACTTTTAGGAAACCCATTCCATTGCTTCACTGGAATAAGAAGCAGCAGCATGCCTTGCATTGGGGCTTTTGAAAGTGCAGGGTATTTGGGAACGTCCTCATGGAGAGCTGCCAAGTGGCAGCGGATCTGGAGCTCCCCAGTGGCTGGGCTGGAGCAGCAGATGGATCGGGAGATGGGCTAGCTTCTGTTTCCACACGCTCCTTGTTGGGTAGCCAGGAGAGGCATGGAGTTGTATGTACATATGCCATGCCAAATGAACAGTGCACATACAGCTCATGGCCTTTTACCTTAAAGGAGGGCTCCCACTTTTTGTCTCACTTGGAGCTGGTCCGGTCACAGCAGCAGGTCAAGCAGTGCTGTGGAACAGCGCAACTGCATGACTGGTGCTGTCCTGGGGCTGCAGTGAGCAACCCGGGCATGCACAGCTGTAGATCATTGCCCTGTCTCTAGCGTGGTCATTTCCTTTGGTGTAACATCAGTGTTATGTATGCCCACATCAGAATGACTGCCACTTATACCAGACATTGAAATTCATAAATTTCTGCAGGAAAAGGGGATGAGTCAGTACCGGGGATTTTATAACCTGTTAGGGAACCAACACCCACATGGCTGCCAGGGGCTGCCTGCCTCGCTCCCAGTATTCACCCCAGTACAGCCTTTATGGCTGCACTACCACCTGCAGGCACTACAGGCCGTCCTACAAGCTGGGTTTTGCACTGTTAGGCTTGCAGTGGGCTTATCTGGCTGGTCCTGGCTCTGTACTGAAAATCATAGAACCACTGGATGGTTTGGGCTGGAAGGGACTTTAAACACCTCCTAGTTCCAACCCCACTTCCACCACACCAGGTTACCCAAAACCCCATCCAACCTGGCCTTGGCTGCTTCAGGGACGTGGGGCATCCACAGCTTCTCTGCGCAGCCTGGTCCAGTTCCACCCTCATAGTGAAGAATTTGTTCCTTATATCCAACCTAAATCGATGCGCTTTCAGTTTTAATCATAACTTGATTTGCATTGCTTGCAAAATATTTCATTTGTCTGGGACCTGAGCTGGGTACAGCTCATGCATTGCAGGAAACCGTGAGGAACAGAGCTCTTCAGTGCTCATAAGTTATTGATACTCTGCTCCTGCATTTAAAGGAGGAAGATGCTCTGGTAGGCAGAATGGGGAGGACACATGGCTGAACTGTTCCTACTGAGTTCAGATAGCAACGAAGATTCATTCATTTATTTAGGGAAGATAGTATAAAGTTTTCTCTACTAACCCTGTGTAGTGATAATTTTTTGCAAGAGCAATGTGTGCGTTGCTTTTGCCTGAAATACCTTCCTCCTTTTCCCCAATTCTGGAGTGCAATGAGCTGAAATCTTCCCTGCCCTGTGGGTACTTGCATTTCACTGCAGCCATATGCTGGGTTTGCAGAGCCCATTGGGAATTCAGCAGGGTCTGTGAATCAAGTTAAAAATTAAGACCTGACAAGTAGGTGAGAAGAGGCTGCTCGCAGCCACCGAAGGGCATTCATGCTCCTATACCAACTTGGCTCAACACAATTATTGTGCCGTGTCGCTTTTTTAGTAGCATATCTTTTTCTGTGAGTCAGAACTCAACTTCTTTTCCATTCCACTATTCACTAAGAATAGCAAATCTGAGAAGTATAGACGGAGTCTCATGGCCTGTTTTAATTGTTTTTTAAGTAACATATATAAAAGAAAAGCATATTGGCCCATTCCAGAGAAGAAGGCATTTCAAGCCACGCCAACAGAGTGATGGGAAGAAGAACTGCTGCCCTGCTGTTGTGTTCTCAGCCCTTCACTTGGGCTGCACTGTGCAAAATTTGAAGAGACTACTATGTCCCTCCATGGTTTTGGTAAGAAGCAGACTCCTGATT
>WBMW01003369.1:0-42526 GCA_013396635.1 Penelope pileata
ATACCCATCTAATCCTACGTTCCTACTTTGAGGCAGATCCCCCGTGTGTGAACCAGAGATGCTAGATTAAACTTCTTTAATCTGTGCATCAGCAGACTTTTCATCTAATCTATGGAATTTTGTGAATGCTTGCAAGCAACCATCCTCATTTCAGTGATCAGGGTCCATGAAGCTTGCAGGTGAAGTGGTGCGAATAAATATAGGTAAGGAATGTGTCCCACCCTGTCCCCCTAAATTGTTTGAAATTCAGCAACCCTTCAGAGTTGTGCAATGACGTCCTTCTGTTTTCTTTGTTTTTGTATTGTCAAAGGAATTAAAAATAGAATTGTGAATGTAGCAAATAAACAACTAAAATATATAGCAAACTTAATTGCCTTATTTTATGTTCCACTAATGCATGAAGTTTTCTGTGGCACATAGAAACAAGCAATTACTTTGTGCTTAGTTTATACTGCATCTCGAAAGAGTCAATTTTAGTACTAAAGAAACCCAAAATGCTTTCTTTAACACAGAAATGTGGTAAATGTAATATGTGCCCAGCTAAATATGATAATTCAAAATGCATTAAATACTGAAGTGTGTTTACTTTATACACTCTTCAGTAACAACTTCAGTTTGAGTTTCTCAGAGCATTTATACAGCTTTAACACTTGCTTCTGCTTCGTTTTGCTGTGAAACTTGTTCATTCTTTGTTTTTATCAACAAAGAAATATAAGAGAGGAATCCAGTAGTGGTACCAGTTCAAGACAATATACATATTTTCTGTGTACAAAACATTCGTAATCATTGAAATTTGCCTCCTGGATAATATTATTTTTGAAAGTTTCGTAGGTGCAGAACATAAATATTGTGTTGGTGCACTGATTTCTCTGGTTTTAACAATTTTAATTAACACCTGAAAGTTACTTTGGATAGTTTTACCTCCGCTGCGTGTTACTTGGCCCCATTACACTTATAAGAGCGATCCACCAGGTCTCTTCTAGAAGAAATAATCTAGAGGTGGGTTAGCAATCTCATAAACTTGACTACTTTCTGCCCTCCCTCATGAGGTTCTTTATCTGGAAATTATTAGGACACTCTTACCACAAAATCTTATGAGTTGGAAGGGACTCACAGGGATCATCGAGTCCAACCCCGGCCCCACACAGCACCACCCAAAATCCAAACCCTGTGTCTGAGGGCACTGTCCCAACACTCCTTGAGCTCCAGCAGCTTGGGGCCGTGCCCACTGCCCTGGGGAGCTGTGTCAGGGCCTGACCACCCCTCTGGGGAAGGACCTTTCCCTAACCCCCAACCTGACCTCCCTGACACAGCTCCATGCCGTTCCCTCGGGCCCTGTCGCTGTCACCAGAGAGCAGAGCTCAGCGCTGCCCCTCTGCTCCCCTTGTGAGGAAGCTGTAGGCTGCCATGAGGCCTCCCATCTTCTCAACAGGTGTTTCAAAGATTACGGTTGTGTTACACAGACTCATCCATCCTAACTCCATGTTCAAGATGCTGCAGCAGCAGTCACTGAGCAGCAGCTGAGTGATGGAGTTGTTCATTATTATGTCAGACTGAGAACTGGGCAGCTTATTGCTGTGACAACAGTGCCAGACAATGTTAGTGTGCTTGGTCAGAAACGAACCAATTTTGACTTAACAGGACACTATGCAGTGCATAATTATGCTTGACAATAGTCTCTTTCTCTCCGTTTCAGCTTGCAGAGGTGAATAAAATGGATGTGGGTGTGGGGCACAAAGTTTGTATGCAGTTCTTCATAGTTATGTTTTAAACACATTCACTGTTAAAGTGAGAAATGAGGGAGCATCCCAATCATCCTCTGAGCGAGGGCAGCACACAACTGGAAACCAATACCAGCAGTGGAATGACAAATATAGGAAGTGGTCTCAAAAATTCAATGCGTCTTCAAAGTTGAGAAATCCTTACCATAAAGACAGGATCAGTTTGTTCGTGCGGTTGCCTTATTTTTCAAGGAGTCTATATTTGAGAGTAAGGTAGTATTTCTTTGTAAAAGATGTTGAAGAGGCATGGCAATTGGTGAAGGCAAACATCTTTATAATTTGTTGTGCTCTCTGCCCTACAGTTATTGTACCAACATGAAGAGACTCAGTCAAATCAAGTTTGAGCTATGTCCTTGGTCTGTGACTTAAAAACATGATTCTGTTTCCCTAGATAAACTATTTTTGCTATAAGAGCTCTCCAAAAACACCTCCTCCCTTCCTCCCGGGTTTTTCCAGTATTTTTGTTTGGGTTGAATAAGATTTATTCAGAGCTAAAACGAAGGATACCTTCTCTCAAGTATGCAGCTGACCTGTGGGCTTTGTGAAATATTCTAACAGCTGTCTTTGGGAATTTGCCAAACTTTCTGATGCACGAGTGTGTGTTTTCAAGGACAGGTTTGATGGATCATTTATTAGCAATAACCTACATATAATTGATCCTTCCGTAGAATGAGAGAATGGACCTCAGATGACTTAAAACTTTCCCTGCTCTTGTACTCAGCTTTGAGATTAAGAGTTTTTTAAAACTACCCTGAAGAGCCCTCTTGAGATTTGCTCATTGTGTATTTCTGCAGTGTAACTAATATAACGTTTTCAGTACTATTTCAGCAAGCCTGACCAGATGCTGAAAGGAGATTTTTCAAATTGGTGTTCCCATCTACAGTTTTGTTTTGAAGGAATGTGTGACTTTTAAGGAAATTTGAAGTGGCAGGTAGGAAACTGGGGCCTCGTGAAAACATAAAATACATCAGTCTCATGCAAACGTAGGACTGTGGAAACTTACTGACTGAGCAGAATGTGGAGCAAATACTAGCTTGCTATTAGAAATCACTGAAAAACAGTGGCAGTGGTTGAAAGCTTAGATTTAAATGAAACGTTCTCAGCAAAATATCTTTGAAGTGAAATTGTGTTTTTGTAGCAACAGAAGCCTGTTCCTACAGCTTCTTTTGTTTCAGTTTAGTTGATATTCTTCTGTTACCTTGGCTGGTAACAAAAGTTCAAAGAATCTCCTCTTATCCTTGCTCTCTGAGTTAGCACTTACTGTAAGTGTTCTGTAATCATTTAGTTATTTATACACAAGTATAGTAGTGTTTTATCTCATTGTGTGATAAGATGCTTCTCTTTCATCAAAAAGTAGTAGAATTTTTGAATTTCAGCAATAGTAGGGAGTAACTCCTTTACTGAGAGTAAGTATGGCTCAGGAAACTTACGGCTTTCATTATGAATAACTATGAATGCAAGTTGGACAGTCACTTTCATCCTTTTATTTACAGATAAGTTCTCTAAATATTTGCACCAAAAGAGTTTAATTTTGTTACTTTAAGTTTTTGTATATGGTTGCTTATTGTTTTTTTTTCTTCCTTTCGTCTCTTATTAGCAGAATACCCTCCATATTGTGATGCCTGATACAAGCTGGGAAGATGCTTTGAACTTGCACTACAGTCCAATAGCAAGCCCCTGAGGGTTTTGTTCTTCCTATCGTTTTCCTCTTAGTTTCCTCTTTCTGGTTAATACCTGGGAGGAAAGTGTTTCCATGTATGATTGGAATATAAATTTTGAAACTCAAATTAGTGTGCCCTTCCCTCCCAGTGACTCATGTACGTGGCACGGATCATCTCAACACTGATAGAATAGCTGCAAGTATGTAGCAGTTGCCATTTGAGTTAAATATTGGCTACCTAAGCTGGTACCAGTTTTCAGCTATAGCCAAGGACATAAATTGGGAAAAAAAAGAGTTCAAACATGTTAAAAAATGATATAACCACAATATGTTTAGCTGTTTGTATATGTTTTTTTTCCTCCTGGAAAATTAATTAGCATCTCTTCTGTAATTTGAGATGTTCTGTTTTTCTGTTTTTTGCATGCATGTAGTTCAAAGTAGTAGTTCTGGTGTTGCAAAAAAAAAATTTAGGAGCATTTCTGTGACCTGTGCACTGCAGTAAGTCAGGGTAGTTAATTTTCTCTTTCTAGTCATCAGTTCAGGTGTGAATTCTATGTTCAGTGTTAGTTGCACCTCAGATACCACCTTGGAGCCTTGCTTCAGAGGTGTTATACTTTGCTCAAGCTTCATCCTCCTACCACCTCTTTGGGATCAAGCCTGAAGCAATTTTACCTTGAGAGGTGATTTCTCAATCCTGCAACCTTACCATCTCCTTTTTTTAAAACAAACAAACAAAAGAAGCAACATCCAAGACTGAAATTGCAAGAAGCTACTCTTCTAACCAGAGAGGAATTGAATTAATCCAGTCCATTTCAGAAATAGATTTTACTGTAATTATTTTCTCAAGCCAAAGAGAAAAAGATTCGTCTTGGGTCAAAGAAATCTGAATGCCTGTATTTGCTGGTTCAAGATAATGTGCAAGACAGGACACTTATTTGTATTCTTCTGTCTGGCAGAAAACACATCCTAGTCTGTAGTCATTTTCAGCCCCCAAACAGCATTGGGGCTATTATGTTCTTGCACATTAAAATAGCTCTTCAGTGGTGGAAAAAGCATAACTTTTTAAAACTTTGTTAAAGGCTCCCTGCAGCTCACTTATATTTAGATATTTAGTAAATATAAAAACAAAACTCTACTACCCCTGTGCGTGCCACTGGAGAGTATGAGAACCATTCCAGATTTCATTTTCACCTAGGCTTACCTTCTCCAAGCTGTTATCTGTGCTATGGATTTTTCTTCTTGTTTGTCTGCATCCTCAGTTTTGCTCCAATCCTGCATACTAAATTCTCTGAATATCTACAGTTAACGTATCTTAAATGCAGAAGGAATTACTGAAATTATTGATTTTCTTCTTTCTTAGGCTATCTACCTTTGATGCAAATGGCTATCTTTTATTATTTGATAATTAAAAGTAATGGTACAAAGCTTAACAATGCTGAGCTATCTTTTCAGAGCTCTATATAGAGACAACTAAAGATAATTTCATTTCTACATCCTTATTCAGTCACTACCTTTCTTTTGCTAAGTACATATTTGTGAGAGAAGGAGCCAACTTTATTAACTGGGTGTCTGCTCTTCCTCTTGGCTGGCTGAGGTAATTGCTTAGCTGTATCATAGACAATAAACAGATTCACCTTCTTTTATTTTCCTTTTCATATCTATAGTTGCTCTGGTCCTTCGGGAGCCAGCAGAGAGATGTTTGCACTCAGTGTTTCCCTCCTCACAGAGTGTATCGTGATGGTCACGTACAACGATACTGAGGGTCATGGAGGTTTTCCTTGCAGGCTGAGAACACCTTATTTTCCCTGATAAATCTACACAATTTTTTTTGTCATAGTGACTTAGTACTGTTGATGCCTTAAGCACATACATTTAGTGTCTGTTTATTAAGGAGAATGATTTAAGGTGAGCACACAACTGTAAACAGTTTCCTGTCCCTGTAGAGGTAAGTTTCCTTGCAAAGCCTCCAAATATGAACAGTTTGTCTCTGCTTGAAACTGAGGTGGCATCTCCAATTGACTGACTGTAGTTTTCATTCCCGTGGATTTTTTATTTCTGAGCCCAAATCCAGTTTAAATCAAGTTTAAAAAAAAAAAAAAAAAAAAGAATGAATAAAGAAACATTCTTATTTCACGTTAGTGCCTCCTGCTATTTAAATTGGTAACTTTCTGTAAGTTCTGTTTGAAGCATAGCACAAAAGCAAGTTATTTTAGAAATTGTTTTCAAATCTGTTGAAGGTTTGGGGCTCAAGGAAAAGAGGCAAATGCAGTCAATTCTTTGTTTGTCTATTATTCTTGCTTCCTCCCAATAATTTGTTAACTGGTGTTTGATTTGAGCCTGATTTTACAGGGAAACAGATACTTGAAAGATTGTTAAAATCCTGCTCATACTATGAAAATGTGCATCTTTGCAAATGTTAATGGCAATGGAAAGGTGACAGTATTAGTTTACGTGTAAATAGATACAGGAAACCAAAGAGGAAAGGCATCTTACAGATATCCCGATTATGGGAACAGCTTTAGTTAAAGCTCACAATCAACCATGACACTAAAACCTTGAGAGGACTAGCTTTAATTAGTTCCAGTGTTCACCAAAATATTAGTTTTCTCTGTAGTATTTATTCCCTTCCTAATGAGGATGCTATTCAAATTCAGCCATGGACAATGGAAGTGAAAGTAAGTGCTGGCAAGAATTAATTTTAGTATTTAGGGGAAAAATACATGTGTAAATATTAGGTATTTAAATGCTTTTGAAATTGGGAAGAAATGTTAATTTTGTCTCTAATGTGTTTTCCCTTGTATTTTTAAGGTTTTAGGTTATTGCTTAGTGATTATGAAACATTAGAAATCATTTATTAAAAAATAAGGAGTTTTATACTTTCCTGGAGGTAATCTGTACTTAAATTTGCTGAATGAATAGTGATTCTTTTATAGGCCAAAGAATGCAACCTTGTTTCTCTTTCATCAGAGTGTTGTAATGGAAAGGCAAATAGCATGACATTTCTTGTTAATAAATATTGGCATGTGTAGCTCCTTTGATTTTTCTATTCATTCAAGGCTATTAATTTGTTTTAGGACGTATAAATTAGAGTCAAGAGAAAAAAAATACTTATTGTACCTTCTAAATGTGATCCTGTGAAGAATCTCATTTAACTTCAAAATAATTAGCTACTTAAAGGACTGAGGGCTTGTGAGTCTGGACCCCAGACCTCAGCCTTCAAAGGACACACAAACTACCAACTTAATTGGGGAAAAAAAACACCCAACTTGCAAAATTGCATTTGTACAGGTGCAAGGTTGGAGATGGTGATATCCACAAATAATGGCATAACTTAACTGAAAGATTTTGTTGTAACATTTAGACTTGTTTTGAATACGCTCATGTAACATGAATGCATCCAAAATGCCATTTGCACTTTTGGATGCCACATTGCTAGCAGAGCACTGAGAAATTAGGTGGTGCCTGAGCAAGAGTAAAGCGTTACTGGACTTGGTGTCTGACAGTTTGAGACCTTTTCCTCCTAAAGAAGAACAAAACTTTGACTTGATAGAATTGCTAGGAATGAAAGGGCAGCTCTAACTACCTAGAGGTTGCAAACAGCAAGAAATAAGATCTGATAATCTGAATAGTAATCTGAAAGCATAAGGAAACAAAACTGAGAGAAAGCAAAAATTGACCTATTTTTCCTCTATGTGGAAAGTACTTGGTTGTAGAAGAGTTTACTCAAAAAATTACTGGAAACCCCTAAAATGACAACAACAGAATGGGAAAAATGCTAGAAAATGTGTTGTCCCAAGCATCTTGGCACTGGCACATTCAAATCCTCAGGTGTTTACTTAGCAAATCTGCTACTGACTTCTGTGGGGAGTGATAATGAGTGAAGGATCAAATGATCGCTTTCTAGCCTTAAACAATATAAATCAGCCGTGTTTCTGGACTGTTGAATATTTTATGACATTGCTGTTCAAACGTAAACAACTTCTCTGAATGATAATACCTTTTTTCCAGCAGCATGTCTGTTCAAACATGTTAAGTAGCACAAATGGCAGTAGGTAGTGTGGAACATTGTTTATGCACACTCACATTTTTAACAACAAAGCCCCTATGAGGAATTTTATCATTGACAAGGAGGAAAAAATTAATCTGCAGAAAAGCTCAGGCAGTAATAATAAGGTGATTATTTCGCATCTGTACATTGAATTTTGATACCCGGTGGATCGTAATTCTTCCTTTAAAACGGAGAAAAAGAAAATCAAACCCTGTAATCTGTTGTTCTTGGTTGGGGTATGATGGCATAACATGCATTAAAATTCTTCATCTTTTGTATACATGGCCTATCTCAGGCTCTCGCAGTGCTCACATCACTTCTTCAGATCTCTAGTAACATTTTGTGGCACAGAAAGCCTCTGATGGTCACTGTAGGCAGTTCTGACCAGGTCAGTGAGTGCTCGTTAGTTGCTGGTTACCACTGCTGGATTAATATGCAGCACCCGCATAACTGGCTCCTGTAGTGCTGCTGTAGATTCCTGACGTTATTTATTATTTCATTAGCATCCAATTTCTTTCTTGAATTCAGCAGCAAGATCAACACAGTGAAGGGCACAGACTGTCGTATTTCCCCTTGCTTCCTTTCCTCACCCACACACAGCCACTCATTTCTTTCAGTTTTGGCATGCCATCAATTAATATTTACCAGTTGTAGCTTGGCACCAAAGGAATAATTATCTCTTAATCCCTCTGCCTTCAGGGGGTTCTCTTGCACCAGCAGGAAAGAGGAGGCTTCAGTCACCGAGAGCCAGCGCTGTGCATTTTCCCCATTTCACCAGGGCTGTTGTTGAGGCAAGGCACCGTGCCTTGAATCCTAATACCCTGAATCCTACCGCCTCTGCGCAGGGCCAGCCTGCGGCAGGGCAGGTGTGAGGCCTGCGTGCCCCCAGCCTGGGACACCTCCAGCGGTCTGCAGGGTGCCATGCTGGGGTGCATGCTTCTTATCCACCCCATGCCCAGCAGCTTTGAGCATGTGTCGTAGCAGCTGCGGGGTTCAGGTGTCTTTAAATATTTATTGCCGACTGCCGCAAAATGCCGTCCTTCCAAATGCAGGTGGTTGCGTCCATGCAGTGGAAGCAGATTCACATTGATTTGGGAAAATTTGTGAAATTAAGTTATAAAACATCTGCATTTACAGTAGGTGTTACCCTGAGCTGGTAAGAAAGGTAACTGTGAATACGTTTAAAATGTACGTTTTCAAAAAAACCCTGTGGTATGTTAGGAAAGAAGCTATACTTTTGGTTCTGGTATTTGGATTTTAAATTAACAGTGGGTTAGTGATCTGTCTCTGTCAAGACTATAAAGAGCTTTTGTTGCAATCCATCACACGGCTTTTGTGTCCTGCACTGTACATAGAAGCTGTTAACAGGAAGATGAGATTAATGCTAGAGAAAAAATGTCATCAGATAAAACATAGGTCTCAAAAAGCAATTTCAAATTGCGGAGTGTGTTATGCATTCACACATTTTTAGCCTTTGGGGAATGGAGGAAAACTTGTAATCAAAAATTAATTTGGGCATTCTTGGTTGTACCTAAATTGAAAGCCAGGATGCTTCCAAAATTGTTTTTAATCAAATGACCTGACAGGAGCTCACTAGGAGGAAAAAAAATGAGTACGAGGTAACCTGAATAATATTTAGTAGTGCTGATAGGAATTTTTGCAGCAGCTGTTCTTTCAAATCTTACATGTAATAATTTGAAAGATTACTATTTAGAATTAGCACTGTGTGTGTACGCACGCATGTAGTAATGCAAATACATGTTTAATTACACATATACTTTACATTTTTAAAATTAGTTGTTCAAAAGGCTTCATAGAAATACAAGTGCAGGAAGACACAAGTGCAGGAAGACATTGTTTTCTGCCTTGATTAATTTCCTAACAATAAAATGCAGTATGGTTCCACATGGCTTAAATATTTCTGCATTAATATGTGGATATACACAGTGGGTTTCATTGATCTTTAGTGAGATATCTTTAGAGCTTGCACCTGGTTGAGAACAGTGCTTCTCTTCTGTGAGCTGTTCACAAGACTGATTTTGTGAGTCTTCACTCTAGTTTAATACTGTAGTTTCAATATTGGAAGGTATTTTTGAAAGGTTTTTATTTTAAAAATACTCAGAACTAGAATTGCAAGAGATAAACAAATACTAATTTATTCTACTCTTAACACCAGGTTATCTTTAATTTCATTGTTTTCACTGAATGCATTTAGGTTTTTTAAAAATCAGAAATTTTATTGTTCTTCTGTTATGTGTTTTTTATGTTACGTATATTTCATAATTATAATGTTGCACTAAAGGGAAGCACGTTCTTTTAATTTCCATTTTCACTTAAAATATTTAGTGTAAATTTGTAAGTGTAAATGTTTCTTGCTGTACACCTGCTCTAGATAGTGTCACATCTAACTTAGCATATTGAATTTTGTCTGAGCCAGAAACGCAACTGGCTTAGTGCCTCGTAGCCCCCAGTAGCCCCGCTGTTCAGGGTAGTAAGTGTTGAACTTGATATTTTGCAATAACAGTTCATTAAAACAGTTTCTTAATCAAGATGAGCAGAAATGCTTTTACAGTTATTAGGAAGACAGTCAAACAAATGTGCACTTACAATGGCTGGGTTTTTGTTGTTGTTGCTTTTGCTGTAGTTTTTTGGTGGTGTTGGTTTTTTTTTTTTATAAGTTTGATATGAACAATTTACATTTTAAAGACATTTACCACAACAAGATTGATGTTGTTGGGGTTGGGGAAAAATGATGAAAGCAACATGGTTAAAATAACCAATGCTTAACAAATTGGCTAATCGGTAGGTACTTGTTTATATTACAGAAAACTGAAGGTGAAAACAAAGGAAAAAGCTTAAATTTTGTGAAATCAAGCCAAGTTTAACCTTGTAGAAAGAAGCAGTTTGGAAACTGTTGTACCCTGAATTGTGTTATAATTCATATTAATGAAGTTTAATTCCCTTTAACACAAGGGGAGAGATTTGCCAAATTGGCATGCTATTCATGTAACGCTGTTGTGTTTTGCACCTGTGTTGGGAAAAAGAAGCAGATATTGAGCTGAATATTCTCTCCTCGTATTTAGGATAGCTTAGGTTTTTGCTCTTTACACGTGATCAGCATGAAATCTTCCATTATGGCTTGAAGGGAGGAGAGAAATACGTAAAGGAAAAGTAAATGCCAGTGTCATCAGTGTATGGAGACAGCCATGGCCATTGACAGCCCAATCAAAACACAGGTGGAAGAATTCCCAACAAGTGTGCAGGAAGCCCCCACTGCATACATTTGGTCCTATGGGTGGGCCCAGCCCAGCCTTGAGGAAGCCCGTACTCACCTAGTGGGTTGCAGCTGGATGTAGGCCTTACAGATCACACCCAACTGAAGTGGAAGTGGTCTGGGAGTCCTAAGGGACTTTCTCCTGGACTCATTCAGTAGAAATGTTTTGCTACTTGCTGTTGCGCTGCTTTGTGATGTGCGAGTTGTTGTCTTGACCCAAACTGCAGCATTTCAGTTAATGAAAATCAGCTGTTGCCCCCTCGAAGACTTGGTGTAGCCAATGTAGGCACGGGTTGGTATGTCTGCTTTCTCCCATGGAAGCTCACTGCGGTTTCTACTGATGACCTTATACTGCTCACATCAGCAGTGCTACTGCGCTGTTACTACTGGTATCATGTTTTCCAGCGTAGCTCATTCCAGGGTTTGCTATCATCACTAGAGTTATCTCAGTGACAGTAAATAGTTAAGATTTTTGGAAAAACAAATTTATCCCAGATAAATAAGTCAACGTACAAATTACTCCATTTGTTCTCATCCATAATTTCCCCAAATCACCTTAATTTTTACAAAACAATTTTGTATTAGTCACAACCAGTGCAGAGCTAAAATCCTGTTTGCTTTCTGGTGTAATAAAACAAACAAAACCCTATTTTCTTTCATTTGTATAGCTGAATAAAGGTGAAACTTGTACATTTTGGTAAAGAAATAGGTGTAGCTGTGGTTTGTGTCTGCAGTCAAAGCCATCATTTTCAGTTTTTTCCCCATGGGCCTCTGTATGCAGGAGTGCAAGCATGCATGGGAGTGGAGAGAATATAGTCTTATGACACATACCTGGGAGAAAATTGGCTGGATGGTAGTGGCTGAAAAGTCACACTTAAACACTGTGCTTATGCCTGAGATGTTCAGTAAAACTCAAGTCCTACCCATTTTTGTGATTGCTGCATTGTCAGTTTTCTGCTTCTCTCATGTGAAAGATGACTAAGATGGTTATAGATTGAACAAGAAATTAATTGTCACAGATATGTTAATTAAAACAGTACAAAACTCGGTATTAAATAGAGAATAAAAGTTATATGTGCATTTCTAAATACATTTATGTTTTCATTAGTTTTTTTTTTTTTTTTTTTAAGATCTGGTCATTATTGTTTTGCAAATCAAATGCTTCTCTGCACAACATTACTGAGAGTTCAGGGAGGCCCGTTGACACATTAATCCAGCCCTGCACAATCTTATCTTCAATTTGGCAGCAGAATATCAAGAGAACAGTTTGAGACTCTTTTATTGGTATTGCTTCAAGAACAGCATCATTTATATTCATGACTACAAATAAGAAATATATTATAAATGATTCCCTAGGGTTTAATAAAAAAAAAAAAAATCCACTTTTTTTACCCTGCGTAGTCATTGCAGTGTACATCAGCCAAATGTGTACTGTTTTGAACAATTTAGAATAAAAGGTATTAAGACGTAAAATGAATTGTTTAAGTTTACTCATTCTTAAACAGTAGTGATGTCAGCTTCACTTCCTAGCAACGTCTTTTCCATTTATTTTTCTTTTGACACCAATAAGATCATCCTTTCCTAGTCACCTGCAGTTAAAAAATCTTTTTGAGAGCAAGTTGCCAGGTGAGTTAAGATTTGAGGGAAGTGTTCCAAAAAGAGAAGTCTTCCATCCTTTGACTTGATTCATTATAGAAAGATTGCAAATCTGTAGTTTCGACAAGTTTGTGTGAAATTGTCAATTGAAGATGGAATTGATCAGATGATGATTGATGTAACCTGTAAGAGACATGACCTACCCTCAGGGTCTTAGGTCTTAGGTCTCTGCGTTGCCCCAGCCGTAGCTGGGAGCAGCCTTCTTTGCAGAAGGACCCCACACTGCTGGCATCAGTTCTCCTCAGGATTTTACCTGTACATTGATCTTGTAGTGAGGACTGCAGGGAAACAACCTGCATGGAGTCTTTGCACGTTTATGTATTTGGACCAGAGCTGTATATTGATCTTGTTTTTTTCTGCAACTAGTATAACCGAGTATGTGATAGTATAATTAAAAGAAAATTTGACAGGCAAAAGCATGATGTGTTAACTGGTATAGTTTTGATACTTTACCAGATTCGTTAACACACTTGCAGTTCATTTTGATGTTCATTGATTTTTTGATAGTGTCAGAATATTTGATGTCAGTATACCCGAACTATTGCGTCAGGAGCCGTGAAATATATTCAGGCCAAAATTTTCATTCGATTTTCATTTCATTTTACATTTGATTTGTATAAATATAAAATGTTTGATATCAAGTTTTTACTATTAGGTGGAATGATGTTCTGTTAAGAGATGAAATTCAAGAAAAATTCTCTCTGAATTGAAGAAAAGTAATTGAAGAATAATGTGTAAGTCATAAGCCAAGATATGGGAATTTGATGAAAATTAGAGGCTCCTTGATTAACATTTACAAAATTAGTTTTCAGTTAAGGTATTTCCAGTGGTAGTTGAGGATGTTATCGGTGCTTATATGTAGGAGAATATTTTTATAGAAAATTGATTTCGGAAATTGTGGTGATAAAGTTGACAGAATTTTATATTGGGTCAAAGATATGTAAGCAAGAGAGAGGAGGATTTTTATTAGCAGCTTTCATTCTGTCCCAAAGTCTGTCCGGTGTAGATGCAGTTCGTACGTGACTGTGTAGGCAAATATAGAAGCTATTGCATATTCTGTTTCTTCTTCTAAGGGGGAAAATGTTAAATTGATTATTACATTTCAGACTGATCTGTTCTGCCAGCAGCTGGAACGTGATCCATTAAATTAAGCAAATGAAAGGCACTGCTGTTGTACTTTGTTAAAGAAATTACAAGTATGATGATACTAAGCTATAAAGATGCATTATAGAAGTGGTTGGAATTAAATTTAACCCCATTAAAGCAAGGGCATTCACTGCTGCATTATTGATATGCTGAAAATCGTAGAGGAATGTTTTTCATATAGTGCTAAGAAACTAAGTTTAGTAATCATGGGATCACAGAATCGTTTGAGTTGGAAGGGACCTCTAGGGGTCATCTAGACCAGTCATGACAAAATGTGACTTAACCAAAAGTAAACTTTCATTAAGAAAGATACTGTGATTGTGAAATGTTATTAGTCTTCTGAAAGCTAAACTGAAGTATAGTTTAATTACCAGCTAAATTGCTGGGCAGATTAATTTTCCCCACTTCAATGATGTGCTTTCATCCCTAGCTGTACTTGCTGGAAAACCTGAGTGGTTGCTGTGACAATCATCACTTTCAGTTTTTCACAGGTGCTACTGGTTTACCATTTCCCACACACTGCCCTTCTGGGGCTCTCCCCCGGGGCAGTGCTGAAGGGGACTTGATGGTTTCTGGCGCGGATGCTGCTGACCAGCACTGCTCTGGCAGTGTCAGCATGGGGAAGTGCCCTGGAGGGAGTCCCTCATCTGCTGCCAGCACTGCGTAGGGAGGTCGTATTCTTGGCTTCCCAGGTGGATTCATGGTGCTTCAAAGGATGTATGGGAAGCAAGGGAGAAGAGTTTGCAGTAGTGGCTCTGCGAGACATCTCTGTAAAGATCCTGTTAAGGCCCTTATGGAGCAGTGTGCTTGCAGTGTACACCAGTCCCAGTGTTCAGGAGCTCCTCACAGCGCTGCATGGGCAAGCAGGAAGGATGCAGTGCTGGGTTCTGAGGGCAGCCAGCCTAGCCCTTGGGGCAAGCAGAGCACGAGGAGGGGAGTCCTGATCCCAGCTCAAGTGGTGCAGGGTCTCTGGCCTTGAAGTGAGGATGCTCAGCTCTGCAGGCAACGCGTCCTCTCGTCTTCTGCCCGGCTGCACCTATCAGCAGCTCCCAGGGCTCTAGTGGGAGCAGCATGCTAACAGATTGTGTGATATGAGGATGAGCTTTTCCTTTGCTGCCGGAGTGGCTTGGGTAATGTATGGCTTGGGAGCAGAAGGGAAGGGGCTATGTTGTTTTGCTTTAAACCTAGAAGATAGGCTGGATTGTGACATTACTAATTTTTTTCCTCTTTCACAGCTCTAAAGCTGTGTAATACATAGAGGGATTTCAGAGCTGGTCAGCTTTCTGGAGAAGAGCTGCATTAGGAAAATCATCTTTTATAGGAGAGAAGAGATTCCTTGGGTGCAGTAAGGCTCTGTTGGCTGTCCCATACCTGTTCCATGAACGAGGATTCCCCATGCTGGGATCACTGAATACCTTGGGGAGGAACCACCAAGACCTGCTGGTGGTTGCTACAAACTGCAAACACCATGTGCTCTGCAGTGGGCAAATTACCAGCAGGTGCTTCAGCTGTTTGCAGCTCCTGTGTCCGAGGGGTCCATGAATTGTTACACATCATGTGAAATGCATTTCCCGTTATTTGAAGCATGTTTGAGTGGTATCTTCCTTGGTCACCTCCTATTTCTCGTTTCTGTGGGGAATGGAGAAATATTTTCTGTTCAGTCTTTGTGTAGTTTCCAAACGTGATGCGTAATTTGAGAGATGTCAGTTTCTTCTTCTGTCGTCTGTTTCCTTTCCAAGTTTATTTGTAGTTAAAAACTCCACCTTTTACCGGGCTTACTGTTCCTAGTGCTGCCTTCTCTTGTTCCACTGTCCCCTTGGGTAGGGCAGCCAGAGCTGCATTAGTCAGATATCAGAAAATTGTATTTATGTTTTTGGGAGGAAAAAGGGCAAAGAGTAGATTTTCTGCAAAGTCTAGAGAGATCAGTGCAAAAGAATAATAAAAATCTGTTGTCTTAGGAAGACTTTTATTCAGGTTCAGAGTTGTATATTTTGAGGTCCAAGGAGTTCTGGCCTAACCTTTGCTTGTCCAGCTTCTTTTTATGCCTGTTGAAGAAAACATTTGGGCCAATATTGCATGTTTTCAGCTATTTAGGCAAATGCTCTATCCTACAGACAAATCACATACTTCAAGGGCACTACAAAAATGCTGTTACTTAAAGTCTACATAGCCATTGACTTAAGTTTTTTTTCTTATTACACAGTTTTATAGGGAATCTATCACTTTAGCTTCCGCATTTTTATGATCTGTACATGCTATTGGACAAATATATTGGACAAATTTTTTCATGCAGGATATAAAATAAAGGAGGGAGAGCAATATTGTCACTAAATATTGTCTTGATTAAATGATGCAAGAAAAAGAGCACGACCCATCAACTATTTTTATTTTTGTTAGTTACTGATTTTTTTTTAACCTTTGTGACTCGTAACTGTATTAGATAAAGAAGTGAAAATGTACATATAGAAGAAACTGAAATTGAATTTTTTGGCTGTTTTTTTGTCATGTATTTGGATCTCTCTGTAAAAGACTTACCTTCTGTGCTGTTTATACAGCAGCATCATTAAAGTCGTAATCAAGAAAGGGCTTAACTTGGGAATTAATATTTAATTGCTTCTGTAGAACATTGCTCACGTATCATTTGCTGTGTTACCTTCCCAGTGACAGAATGGTTCCTTTTCTTTCTGTTGGGGTACTGTGGTAATGAGCCTGCAGCTCAGGGTTCTTCATGTGCTTGTTGCTGCTCAGGGCTGCACGATCTGAGGGCTGCAGGAGCTCAGCTGAATGAGCCTGCTCTGTGTGCCCGGCCTCGTGCTCCTGCTGCGCCTTGCAGCAGGTGTGTAAAGGCTCGCTTCCACTGTCAGCACTTTCTCAGTGCCTCTGTCAGAGATTGCGTTCACATTTGCCCTTTTTTATTTTTCATTTAGCTGGTATGAAGCAGTTAGCTTTTTAGTATTTAGGTATTTCTGTACTAGAAAGATTTCAGATATTCCTGGAAAATAAGAAGCGGATTGTGTAATTTACCCCACCGTATGCACGCTTTCTTTTTAGATTTTAGATATATATTTTTAAAATCCCTCAAAAGCATGAAATCTTTCTTATTATATTCTGAAGAAAATAAAGGAAATTGGTGTGTTGTTGAAATGCAGTGAATGGTGTCTAATCGGATCCTGGAAGCAGAGGGCAATTTCTCAGGTAGACTTCAGGATCCTTCCTTGGTCCCTCAGTTACAAGCCCAGCCTTCGGTGAGTGAATAGGCTCCCAGGGAAAATGGCAAGGAGAAATGTAAGCAGGCTGCAAGAGGAAAGGACTCCATTGCAATCCTCTCTGACTCTCTTGATTCCATATTGCATTCTATGTCAACAAAATTTCGGCTCTACCACCACTTATGTGATTGTTTTCCAGAAAAAAATCTCTCCATTTCAACCAAGTAAAGGTACCAGTGGCTAAATATATACTGCAGAGATGATGTGTTTTGTGGTGCACCTTGAAGCCTTGGCTGCATCCTGGGAAGATTTTGGTGTGAAGCCTCTAACAGTGTGCAGATGAAGAAGATAGTCCCACTGAGGGCCTAGGGCCACGGAGCACCTTGTGGGTGCCTTGCTGTCTCAGAGCAATCTCTTCCCCATTGGGAGGGGAGGCCGAGTTGTGCCAATACCAAGTATATCCATTCTGTGGATATCAGGTAGGAATTTTCCATTGGTCATTTGGAGTTTTACGCAACGTATCACAGAAAAATTACAGTTCTAGGAAATTTGTTTTTCATGAATAAAAATTTTAGTGAACAATCTTAAAAATCAGCATTAATAAGATGAGATGATACTGTAGATGTAACTTGCCCACTGGGAAGCTCCTTCCCATCGGTGCTGAGGGTGCAGAAAGTCCCAAGTCTGGGATTCACAGCCTGAGATGGTTCTCATGCTGTCTGCAGAAGTGGTGAAGGCTCTTGATTAATTAAACATATGTGGACTTGAAGAGGTGTGTAGGTGTAGGGTTTCTGAATCATGGAGGACTTTGCACTTCAAATTTGCCAAGGAGACTTCTGTGCTTGGAAGAGGCATCCTTAGCTCAGCTGAATTTATTGCTGGTAGCAGCACAGGTGGAAGGGAAACCTCCTCCCTTTTCTTACCTTGGTTAGGCAGCATTTATAAGTGGTGTTTAGACAAGAAGGGTGATTCCTGTTAGTAATATGACATTGCATAATGAATGGATCATATCTGCCTTTCAGATGCAGTAGAAAACTACTTTGACTTTGACCAAATAGTAAATGGAATTTGTTGCTGGACTTTGCTTGGCCCGAATAAGGAAGTGTTCCATCAAGAAGGAAATTATTTAATATTTTTCTACTGTGAAGATTTTTCTGCTGCTTATTTTTTTTTTCCCCATGGAGGAAAAAAATAGAATGAATTGTTTATTACAAAAAATTCATTTCACTGGCTTCTGACCCAGGTAAAGCTTTAAAAATAGAGAATGGAATTGTCCTTTACTGGATGGAGAAGAAAAGGTTTACGTTCTTATAGAACAATGAATTCCATTAATACTGTGGAGATATTTTTATCTCGTTAGGATTAGTCAACTTGGACATAATCTGAATCTAAAATATAATTTATTACAATATTTTATCTTCTTTCTTTACAGGTTTGCTGGTCCTCTGATACATTTCAGAATGCCGCTGGTAAAAAGAAACATAGACCCCAGGCATCTGTGCCACACAGCTCTGCCCCGAGGTATCAAGAATGAGTTGGAATGTGTCACCAATATCTCCTTGGCAAATATAATCAGACAACTGAGTAGCTTAAGTAAGTACCTTGTCCTAATATGGCTGTATTAGAGCTGATGCATTTTACATTCACAGTTCCTGTGGCTGAAGTAGGAACACCTTTTCAAATTCTCAGTAGAATAGTGTGGCTGAGCCTTCAACCTGCTCCTTTTCTGAGTAGTGACTAGCATTGACTTCTCTGAAAGTAAGCTAAGGCTTCAAAAGGAATTTTACAAATAACGTATCTCAGGACTGTTCAGCTATGTATTTTTGTTATCAGTGGAAATGACAGAATGTGATATCTAGTAGCTAATAAAGTCAGTAATTGCCAACCTTGGAACAATTCTTGAGTAAGGAATATAACATAATGAGGAACGTACCACTGGATATTTGTAATTCTCTTAGCTTAATCCTTGATCAGGTTGTGGTCATTAAGAATAAAAATAGTTGCCTTTTAAGAAAAATAAAACCAGAAATGTAGTTGTTACATAAGATTTCAAACAGCTAAAAATTTTTCTTCCTTCTTTTATTTGTCAACAATTTTTCCCTGGGTGCATCTTAAAGGACTGAATATGTCTCAAGCTCTACAAGTCTGAAGGAGTTTTCCTGCAAAGGCTGATTTCTGGTTTTGTTTTGTTTGTTTTCTTTAAGTCATAGCAGCTTTAAAAAGTTGTTAAGTGCACCAGCATGGTAGCATTTTGAATTTCCAATACTGCAATTGTTTTTTAACCACTAGGACACTAGTATTTTTCCAGACTACCAACACATTAAATATTAAAATGTGCATGCATATACATCCACAATGTGAAAAGCCTTTCAGCTCCATCAATATCTTAGTGCTATAGGTGGTGTAGCCTAATTTGTTAATTAGATCGATTTAGTTATTGGTTTGAGGGTATACTGTACTGTGCTGTGTTTTGGCAGCCTTTCAAAACTGTTAGTCTCTTCAACCTTATAGCACCCTCACTGAGGACACTGAATTATGCAATCGAGACAGGAATGCTTACAGCACATAAATATGAACATTATTAATATAGCTGCTGCAACAGCAAAGGAAAAAAAATGAACTGTTTAAATTCTTTACAGTGAACCAAGAGCATATCAGATTAGGATTCAATAGGTGATCACCATCCATGGTCTTAAACAACCGATCACTTAGCTTTTCAGTTTTAAAGAGCACCAACTTCCAACTCCGCAGATGTGATGTCAGTGCTTATCTTTTTGAGATTTGGCTGCATTTGCTGCAGTTTCTTGATTATACAGACCTCATGTCTGATGTTGTTTTTGCAACTGTTCTGGAAAAAGGCAGGATGAATAATTTCAGTTGTAAGGGACCTACACAGATTGAGTCCAACTGTCAGACTGCTTTGGGGCTGACCCAAAGTTACAGCATACTAAAAGTGGTATCTGAATGCCTCTTAAACACATAGGCACAGGGCATCAACCACCTCTCTAGGAAGCCTGTTCCAGTGTTTAACTTCCTGGTTGGTAAGGGAGTTTTCCTAATGTCCAGTCTGAACCTCCCCTGACATAGCTGTGTGCCATTCCCGTGCATGCTGTCGCTAGATGTGAGGGAGAAAAGACAAGCACCTCCTTCTCCACTTCCCCTCCTCAGGAAGTTGTAGAGAGCAATGAGGTCACAGCTCAACCTCATTTTTTCTCCAAGCTTAACAAACTCATTGTTCTCAGCTGCTCTTCGTAGGAAGCAATAACACAACCGAAAGAACTCCAGGGATAAAACTAAGTGCAGATGTATTGCACTGTTAAAGAGACACTTTCAAGGGAATATAACAGTAATTATGTGAACTTCTTTTCTGTAAGAGGAGTATGTATCTGCATAAAGTGTGCATGCATAGTGTTGATGCCTGAATTAGCTGTTCACGCCTGGGAGGAGTTCCTGTCCTGAGCTAGTAACTCAATTAGTGGTCAAAAAGGCACACAATGTTGGAGATAGCAAGGAAGGCAAAAGAGGAGGGAAAAGGTGCTGCTTTACTCTGCAACAGCAAGCCCAGAGCAGGTCACGCCAAATTTTTATCTATTTATTTAATTTAATAAATAAAACTGATGAGCATGACCTGTTATTTCAATCTTTTGTTCTTCTTTCCAAATAGTATCACGGTGTTTTCTACAGATGGTGTTTATACCAACTGAATTATTGAATTACTAATGTTCCTTTTCAGGGTTTAATACATTCAACTGATTTAGTTTTTCAGCCTGTAAGTTTTTGTTTTGTACTGTGTCTTCAGTAAAATTTTTAATCTACAATTAAATAGAAAGTGTTTTGCAAAATTAACTTTATATCTCAGCCACGTTAAGAATTACTGTATAAGAACAGAGGTCACCTGCTGCAGGGAACCTGCTTTGGCAGGGGGGTTGGACTCAATGATCTCTTGAGGTCCCTTCCAACCCTTACAATTCTGTGATTCTGTCATGTTATTAAGGTAGGAGTATTTTGATCCAAAATTCTTTTAGTCTATCTGCCTGTTTGGGCTAGTAGCAATATAGATTCAAAAAGATTGGGGAGTTCTTCTGGCAAAGGAATGTTTTCTCTTATATGCTTAAACCCAGATAACCAGTCCGCACTTTGTGTTTCACTGTTACTGATGTACCGGGAGGTCTGCTGACGTGCAGATAAATTTTAGTAGCCATCTGAGTCATAGCCAGCAGGCATAGTTTTGCAGCAGTCCCCTGGCAACCAGCTTCTCTGCAGTCCTTCCCGTCTTGCGTTGTTGACAGAGCTAGATTTCTCTCTGAGAGCTGAAACTGAGTGTTCTGTAGGGTTTCATTTTCTTTAAACTAAAGCTGCTCTTGCTTTTGACAGTGAAGTTAGGCAAAGAGAATGTTCTATAATCTGATTAGCACTTTTTCATTTCTGCCTCTAAGATTTTTCTGTTACCGGCCCTCAAACAGAGAATTAATCTCCTGCCCTTAGACTCTCAAGACCAAGCGTTCTTAACCTTTCTTCTGATATGATTTGGACAAATAGCACTATGATGAAATTATAGCTTTCAGTGCTTCAAATGATGCCAAAAAACAGTATTTAGAAAAGCTAAGTGTAGGATTTTGTCATGTATGTGGTTAGATCTCCATTCTTGGAGATGTTCACAGTAGCTTAACTGGATTAATCCAGCAAATGGATCTCATTGGACCTTGAGCAGGGTGTTGGACCAGATGACCTCCAGAGGTCCCTTCCAAATTCAATCATTCTGTGTCCTTGGGTGTTATGTGCAAGTAGAGCATGCCTGCAGGAGCTATAAAATGACAGGAATTCTGTGGGGGTTGTGTTTTAATATGAAGTGAAAAGAGCTTTACATCAGTATGTCAGCAATAGCTGCTATGCATCTCCATGCAAATTGTTAATCCTTTCATGGTTTATTAGATGTGTTGCTTTTAATTGTTCAAATCGAGAAAAATTTTGACCTTTAAAAGCGGTAGAGATGTAAGGACAGAAATACTTGCATCTACTTTGAGTGATAGGCCCTGCCTTTCTCCCCAGAGCACGAAAACGCATCGGTCTGCCTTGATCCTATAGTCAAAATTGCTAATAAGTAATTTTTTTTTCCCCTGCCTATTCCTAACTTCATAAAAACTTTCTCTAACTTCATAAAAAGATCTGTCTTCTGACAGCTTTTCTTAGCACTGTGACAACAGGAACTCTCTGGACAGCAGCTGTAGCTGTCTGTTTCCTATCTGTTCTTCCCTGCATTGCTTTCTGACCTTACCTGCTTTACCTGTTTTTTCAGCAATATTGCAGATGCATTGGTACTTCAGTACTGCATGTGTTGGTATATGGTGGTGCATGTCAGGCTGTAGCATCCATCATGTGTGAAACATGACTGATAGCACTGTGCAGCTGTGCCGTTGTTAGAAGATGGATAAATACCTCTCTTGTGTGGATGCAACCTCCGTGTTCTGTTCACAGCTACCCGACAACCTTGTTTTTCCTTTTATTCAGCTGTTCCCTGTAGAGAAAACGTCTGTACCACGTAAGAAACCTAACTGATGGTGCCTTCCCAGTCTGACACTCCCATGGAGGAGGAGAAAGTTTCTTCTTTTGAGTATTTTTTCTGTGTTCCTTTCATGAATGTTTATATTGCAAGCATTCAGACCAGAGCTTCTATTCAATCACAGCAAGATGTCAGTTACTTTTTTTTTTTTTTTTATCTTCTACATCTGTACAAAGAAAGAGGATGCTGCATAACACTATTGCTAAGCTGGAGTGTGTTTTATCTTAGTGAAAATAATTTTCAATTAACATTGAACCTCAGCAGACTTTCCCCTCTTCCTTTCTTTTCTTTCTGCTGTTTCCCAGTTTCACCACATTGTCCTGATTAGTTATTTATTTTCCTCATCCCTTATCTGTAAGTTTTCAGGAGTAAAAGGCTTGCTTTTGAACATATTACTTATCCCCCTTTTGCTCAGACTCTGACCTTCTCCAGAGTTGGCCTTTGCTTGAGTTTATTTGATACTTTTGCTGCCCAGGTCAGCTTGTCAGATAAATGCCTGGTCCACCTTTTAGTAGCCCAATTGTCCTGTTACAATCCTTACAGCTTATCCTTGTGAACTGCTCTTATGTCTTCATAATGATAGATTCCTGATGAGCATAGGTGAACTGTACTTAGTACATGGTTTTTCAAACCATGCTGATACACAGCCACTAAAGTTTTCAAGGGAGACAGTTGAGCCTCCTAACTTTTAGTCTGTCTCCTAGCCACTGAGCCATGAGATTGAGATGATCCTGATGAGAGGTAAGCCAGGGAAACTCTGATATACCTTGCTTTTTGCTGAAACATTCAATTAAAGGAAATTAATGTAGTGAAGACCTGAAGGTGAATTAACTGCCAATGGATATATTAAGTTATATGTCAGAATTAATGGAGGAGAAAAAATATATTAATAGACAGAACAACTTTCTTGTTTTACTGTATGAAGGGACCCTGATTATATATTCTATGGCTTATGTGGTAATTAATTATCCTGAAAGACTATTTTCTAACATTACACACTATTTTGTGTAGTCAAGAACTACTCAGGAGCTAGTAATGCAGTTTTGCATAGTGTGGAATATTGGGAAAGAATAGTGAAGTAGGACATGGGGGTTTTATTGCTGCTTTGTTCTATCCTCCTCTTTTTACATAATTTACTCAACAAAAATATTGCTTAGTCTGTGAATGGAATTGAAATAGAAATCAAGGAATGATAGCATATAAGTGGGTAGCAGACTAAATTCTTAGCTTATTCTTTCTGATATTTTATGAATTTCTAAAGCTTTTTCAAAAATCAGATAACTAAACCTGTATTTTTAAACTGCAGTAATATTGAGATTTTTGTTTCAATATATTAACATATTTATCATTTAATATAACATTTAATATATTAGTGATGTAAAATCTCCTTATACATTGCATTTAATAATGTCTTGCCATATTTAATATATTAAATATTTTTGTAACTCAGTTCCAATTATGTGTATGTTGGATTAGATTTGGTTTGTGTACCTGTTAATTTTCTGTCTCTGTGCAGCACTGCAGAAGTTTGACAGAGTAGTTGAGGCTAAATTAATTAAGATTAATATTTTTGTCAACACCGAACAGTTGTTCCAATTGTCCCACTTCATTCATCTCACACTGGCCTGAGCTTTACTGGTAATCATCTTGAATTTCCAAATAAGATGATATTTTATGGTCCTGAGCACTTCAAGTGCTCAATTTATTTATTCAGATAGCTGCTTAAAATTTAGGCCATGGTTCCTAGAGGCTGCTTGTACCATAACTGATCTGAGGGATGCTGTTTCAGCTTTAGGTTCAGTGGAAGGGCTTGGAAGTCTTTACTGTCCTTTTTTGCATTTCTAAAGAAAAGAAGTGGCTTCTTCCACAACTGCTGCATCAGGATTCAGGTCCCACTCTTGTCTGAGAGCCTGTAACTTCATCTGACGGTAACTGATCTGCTGTTGTAAAATGATTAATTTAAACACCCTTTCCTTAAGGTTTGCTGGTGTACATGGCATAGAGAATGCAGTAATTCCAGTGAATTTAAGGACTGGAATTTTGAAGGAGACTGCTAATATACCCCAATCCTGCAGTGTACTTATATGATTCCAGGAATTTGTATAACGCTGTTTATTAAGACTTATAAGGAACTCTCTTCACTATCCTTTAATTAGCTTGAAATAGAGTTCAAAAAATTAGTAGGGATTGCAGTTGATTTCATTTTGTCTGATATATCCACCAATCCTGAGAACAAGGCAAAACCAGTGTTTCTTATACCTTAGTATCCCTTATATTCTTGTACTGGATAGTTAGAAATTATTCATTTGTTTACAGAAGGCGGTTCTGGACAATTGTTTAAGAAATTATAATGAAAAACTAGGAGAAAAATGGTAAAAGATGAGAATTGTAAAGCCGATCTGTAGCCTTTTCAGATTGTATAAGCCACTGTGTACTTATTGCCATAGTGATAAACAGGAGTGGATGATGCATGTTTTGGTGGCTCTAATTTAAAAGAATGAGGGAGGCAGTAAGCAGTATTTTTATTCTATTTCAGCTAGTAGCTACTAGCTAATATTCTATTTTCAGCTTGTGGGTCTTTTCTAAATGTCAGGAAAGTAAATGTCCAGAAAAGGTAATCAAAACACACACACACATTGTTGGGGGACAGAAGGACAATGTGTCGCTTCCAGGACGTATTATTTGGCTGTCACAAAATAAGGACATTGACACCAGAGGGAGCTGCATTCCGGTGTCACTTTCTTACGGAAGGTTATCATGAATAGAGCCCTTTGATACAAGAGACGACGCTGCAAAATGAATAAGGTGATAAATATGTTCCTGAATTAAAGATAAATAGTAGTGTATCCTCTTATTTAAGTAAAAAGAACTTGTATTCTGTTAATAAATGGCAGAGTGACAGACTGAGAAGGACAACTGGTGGTATTTTTGGCAGTATGACTTGCCTTTGAGAATCACAAACCTAAGTATGCTTCTGATCAGTTAAGCAAGTTTTGCAAATACGATAAAATAAGCTATTCGCAGATGTTGAAATAATTTATTTGCAGATGTCTACATTACCATTTAATAGGTGAACAAATCACTGTGGTTTTTTTTAATCTGATATTATGTATCCAGCTGTGCCCAGACCCTAAGACATTACTATTTTAATTGTCATAGTCACCTGTTGGTCTCTTTATTGTACTGCATGAAACACAAGTAGAGCTTTTGATCAGACAGTCCCATCATGATGTAAATGTTCTGCACTGTTAGAAATACTTCGGTAATACTCATTTTATGTCATGGAATTAGTTTTGATTCCTCACTATTCTAGCCTATTAGCTACAAATTAAGTGGAATGTGAGCAGCTTTGTTTACTAAATACTGAGTGTCCTGCCAATGAATTTGGAAAGGAGTATTTTTTTTCTTGTGTTTGTTATGAGTTTCTGTGACACTGTGTGGTTTACTGTTACCACCCGTAATCATATATTTTGTATACCATTCAAAATTGAAGATGCATTCATATGGAACGCACACAAAACCAGCAAAATAAATAGGGGATTGAAAGTGTTGTATACATACGTTCATTCATACGTAGGATTCTTTTGAACGGAAGTTATACATTTCACTAGAAGTAAGCATTTTGTTTTGCTTAAAAAGCATTTAGTTCAATATGCTTCAAGCTAAATAAATAAATAAATAAATAAAATGCCTGCCAGCAGGCATGCAGGTAGAGACATTATGGCTGCAAACCACTTCAAACGTGACAGGTTGCTTTTAATGTATTTCCCATTTGAGGATTAATGTTCATAAGCATAGACAAATTATTCAGTGCAATATGTTTGTTTCTATGTGCAACATAATAACAAGATTTTGAGGCATATTATTTGCAATTGGAGCTCATTAATGAGATTGATGAATTGTAAACCTGATTAAATCATACAGGTAAAACAAACTAGCGTTAAAATACTTCTCTAAAAAGGAAGTCGATAGATTTTAGAGCTTGCCATTTATTTTTTATTCTATACATGAAATTTAATGCTTGATTTTAATTTGTAAGTCTCTGAATATTACATGAGTTGTCTAATTAAATTGAATAATTAGAGTATATCTGAATATATTATCAGGAATAGATTAAATCTGTTTATAGTAAATGTATATTAAAAATCTAGTAATCTTGCTCTTAGTGCATCACGTTTTTAAGTAATTTCTCTTGCTTCAGATACAGGTTAAAGAACATAAACTTTTCAGAGTTTCAAGACATATCTTAGAAAGTCTTGTGTTAGGTGAGTTGCCAGCTAACTAGACTTTATTAACTTTCCATCTCTTTTGCTGTGGCCTGGTACTTAAAGACATATGGTTCTAAGAATGGCTGTACCTTTGATCTGATTCTCACTGTGGCTGGTAACAGATGCCTCAAGAACAAAAGCAAGATAAGCATGTATGATAGTTTCCTCCTGCTGATCTCCCAGCCTCCAGCTGCTTCCAGTTTGGAAGGCTCTTCAGCCAGCTGGGGTTTATATGTATTTGCTCAGTGTGCTTCTTTTCCATAGGTTGGTATCATTGACAAACTTTAATCTCTCCTATTTCAGGTCCTTTATGAATATCTAGAATAACATACGTAACATAAACCTCTCCTTTCTCAACTGTGAAGACCAGTTATTTACTCCCGCCCTCTGTTTATACCTTTTGAGGAATTATTTATCCATGCCACGTCTCTTACCTTTTATGCCACGTCTCTTACCTTTTATGCCCTGGCTCTTAAATTTTCCTGAAAAGCTTTGATTAGAGACTTTCTAACTCTCGGAAACTGATCTGGATCATTGCACTCCATCCATGTGCTTATAAACCTGCAGAGGATTTCTTTTAAAAAAGCTGTGTTGACTCTTCTCAAACAAGTCATCCAGGTGGCTGCTAATTCAGTTCTTTACAATAATTTATACTACTTTGTCCAAATGTCAGGCTTACAGGCCTGAAGCTCTCAAGATATTCCATGAAAAAAATCCTGAAACTTAATGTTGTGCTTGCCACCTTCCAATGTGTGTTAAGATGTACAAATTGTTACTAATTCTTTACTGTTTGCTTTGTTAATTTGTTTTCTTTACTTTGTATATAGTCACTCCAGTTGCTTTGACAAGTCTCCCGCAAAGAAGAGTTTTGGCACGGAGGTCTCTCCAGTTTGTTTCCACACTAGTGGAAGATGTTAATTCAGTTTGTCTGCAATGATCTTGTCTTCCCCGAGTGTTCCTTTTATACCTTGATTATCAGTTGGCACTACAGACTCCTTTTCAGGCCTTCTTGCTCCTCATGTGTTTGAAGGAATATTTATTAGTAGTTTGCTAGTTGTCCCTTGCGCTAGTTTTTGTACATTTCTTGTAATTCCTTCTATTATAATCTATTGTGTTTATAGTTGTGCTGGTTTGTTTGTTTGCCTTTTGCTGCTACCGAAGTCTTAATAAATGGTATGCAGTGGCCTTGCTGACCATATGCTACCCACGTGGTATCCTTAAATAGTTGCCATGCTACCTGTAGGGATTTAATTTTTGTCCTTTTTATGTCTTAGTGTCCTCATCCTTATGTATTCTTCCAGATTCATTGTGCAATGAAGGCAGAGATTTCATAAAAATCTTTTCGTCAAGCTGAGTCCAGGGTGCGTTAGAAACACTCTATGGAGCACTCTATCTGTACCAGAGAAGTTGTTATTGAGCCTTTTCTAGTGATACCTGAATCCCCTGGTCTGCTGGGCTAAATGTGTGATGTCTATTGAATTGAACAAGGGAGATTCTTACTTTACTTCAGTGTGAATTAGTCAGTTACATAATTTTGACCCTTCAGAGTAGAATGTAATATTTTAATGTGTATTTTTGAATAGGTTGTTTCTCATTACCCTAGATGCAGGCATCTAATCTTTCATTTTTGAAAGGTCTTTTGAACCATAGGAGTGGGAGCTGTACTTTAAGAAATGTTGAGATTAATTTCACTTGGAAAGTTCAGTTAGTGCTCATACAGGAGCAGTTTTAGATGCTGTAAGCTATCCTTTTATACATATCCAAGAAACTAATTGTCCGGTTCCTTGGATATCAACATAGTTCAGTCATTTTAAACCAACTGAATGTCTGTCTTGTAATGTATTACATAATTCCATTCATGATAAATTAGAAAATAATATTAAAGTTTTATTTACATCTGTGAAGTGTAGATTGTTCAACTAGTATTCAGGCACCTTAAATTTACTTATTCAAGCAGAATAGTTATCAGAATTTTTTCTAAAGGTTAGCTCATCTTGTGGTATGCTTATTTTTTTTCCTATTTTAGGTAAATATGCTGAAGATATATTTGGTGAACTTTTCAATGAAGCGCACAGTTTCTCATTTAGAGTCAACTCCTTACAAGAACGTGTAGATCGCCTGTCTGTCAGCGTTACACAACTCGATCCAAAGGAAGAAGAACGTAAGTTAACGTCTGCATTGAACATTTCTTTTGTCACTCAAACATCACTGATACATGAAATAGAAATAATAGCTTCAATTACATTTATAAGAACACAGAGCAAAACGTGAGTGAGGTTCATGTGGAACTATGTGTCACTTGTATTTTTGTTAATAATACTTTGCAATATTATGGAAATTCCTGGGAATACATCTTTACTGTATATTTTTAAACTTCCTACTCATTGCCGTAGGATGTAACCATTTTTCCAGGTAGGGTTTCTGCGTTTAACTTGATACCATCTTGTATTCTGTATGTGGTTGTATAGCTCCATTTATGATGGATGATTGCTCCCTTGAATTCTTCGTAAATATCTTTAAGTAATATAAAGATTGATATCACTGCGAAAACAAGCACTTCTAACAGTCAATTTGATATGGCTTATGCTTACAAAATAGAAATTTTATCAGATTTAAACGAAGTGTGGGCTTTGTGATGACTATAGGAACAATGACCAGCTAATCTGCAAATATCATGAAACCTTTTTGCCTTTCTGGATATCTGTTGGTTACAGCTGCTATTATGAAAGGTCCTGTAGCCTGTTTTAGGGTGTTTTAGACTATACAGTTAAGACCTGGAAAATAGAGCAACATAATGTCGTGAAAAATAACTTTAGATTGCTTGTGGGATCCAATTATAAAGTATGGAAAGCTGTTTCAGTTCTGAATGTCTAGATACAATAGTGGCGTGTCATTCAGGAAAAATTGAGTGCCATACCAGGAGCATGGTCTTTGGCTATATCCTGTGACCTAGGCTGAAATTTCACTATTAGCAAAAATTAGGCTAAAGAAGTTTAGATTCTGTACTTTACGTGACATTTGTTTTAGAGCAGGTTTCAGAAGGCAGCTGTTAACAGCTAGTAGCAGATTTTCCACAAAACCATGACTTGCCTAGGGGAATTCTTACATAAATGGGATTTTCCAAGTCTCTTGACAGCTGAGCATAAATCATACACACATACACGCACACACCTCTTTTTCCAATAAAATACTGTTTACTGTGATTTGATAATGACAAAAACCCTTTTTGAGTACAGTAACAGTGTCAGCAATTATAATCTTGTAACGGCTTTAACACACCAGAATGTTAATGTCATTTCCAGGTTTACCTCGTACAACCTAGTTACTGTTTGAAATCAGAATGGGATTTATGGTGATGTGGCATATCTGATATGGCACTCCATTTACATCCCAGGAAAATGTGGAAACCATAATACAGTTAAAACATCTTAAGGATGTTACAGGATAGTGAGATGGAAATTTGTACTTTCCAGTGTAAGTGGCCTTTGACAAGCTTGGTTGTAGGTTTCATTACTAAATATTCATACCCATTCATGTTAGAGAATTGCCAGAAATATTTTTAAATATAATGTGGTCCCAAATGCACTAGATTAATAACTTTTCACAGTACTGCGTATATCGTGGGATATGTTTGCTAAACTGTGTAAGAAAAGGGACAGGCATTGCAATTAAAGAAAGCAGGGCTACAAAGAGGTCTACTTGATCAAGTCCAGAGTGACTAAGTGCGACTCGAATCTGATACCCTGGATTTGTCTCTCATTCCATAAAAGAGCAGTGACTGCTTGTGCTTCAGAGGAACACATGCAGTCCTCAGTGTCAGGAGCTATTAAATGACTGCTTTTATTAACCTAAGAAGTCCTTGAGCCATACCCAGTGTTCCTTATTCACAAATGTCTGCCCTGAATGAGTTACCAGATGAGGACAAAGGAGATGAGAGGAAAACAGTCTTTTTTTCCTGAAAATCAGAGATCAGGAAACCTTTTCACCTTCACTATCCTCTTTTGGGCTTGAAATTTAGAAGTTTATCACAAATGATCTTGTTTTAGTCCTGGTCTGAGCTAAAATAACTGGAGAAAGGTAATGCGTGAGGATTTGGGAAAGGCATTTGAATTTACCTCTCACATTTGCCTAACCCTCTATGCAAGAATTAAGCAAATTTCAATATTTCTGTTCAGCTAACAGCATGTGTAAAATGGGCTTGCGAAATGAGTCTCATTTGATAGTTCTTTGCCAGCAGGCAGTAATAGAAGATGTAATGGGTTCCTTTGGGCCCAGTGTTATTACACAAGAGGAAAAATATTAAGATTCATTTAAAGCTAAGCAGCATGAACAAGACCAGCCTAAGTCAGATTCACTGAACAAGGTGCAGATACTTGAGAGGGTGTTTCTGGTAAAGTAGGAAAAAGCTCTACATATTTTGGATAGTCTGCGTGTTTTCTCATTGTTTTCAATTACTATATATCTCCGTGAAAGAATAAAAACAAATGAAACCAAGATTAGGATTGTGTCTTGAAGAAACTTGACTCCTCACACATAATCCTGTCACAGAAAAATTCCTTGGAAGCAGTGAAGTAATTGTGGTCTGTGTATTTATGGAAATGGATGACTTGGTTAACTTTCAGGTCTGTGTAGTCAGCCCACTACGTGACTCAGAGCAAAGGAGAGTAAATTCCATTTTAAGAGGCAGCTCACTTACTGTCTCTATCCTCCTGAAGAGGAATTTGGTGAATTGCGTATAAATACAATAGGAGTTCAGAACTTGAAACGCATGGAAATTGGTTCAAGACCTTTACACATAGCATGTTAATGTGAAGAATAACACTATTGTCAATTAATTCATATACATTTTTACCACCAAAGTCAAATAAAGAAAAAGACTACTAAATTAAATCATGTAGTAGCTTCCTTTTCCGGGCAATTCTCCACATAACTGAATGTCAGATTTGAGCACGTGTCCCTCTGATGGCTGAGCTCCAGCTGCTTTCCTTTTCTTCTCTGCTTTTTCTTCCAATTTTCTTAGCCCTCAATTCAATTTGTACATTATTTAGTAAGTAAATCAGTTTTAAATTAGTGTATCCAAGGCTCAATAGCTCAGTGTCAAAGCCATGATACTGCATAATTTGTTTTTTGTGTATAAAGAAGGGATCTGGACAAACGGTCATTTGTTAAATAACGTAGCAGTTTGGTTGAGGCCCACCAGCAGATTCACTGCTTGATGCAGCTGGGTGATTGTGTTTGCTCACGTGCTGCCCTGGGCTTCCCAGTGCTATGTGCTGCATTTAAAGCAACTTCAGAGTCCTCTTAAAATGATTGCTTTAGCATTTACGTCTTCTCTTTACTTACCTGTGGTAGTTAAGCTACATAACCTCCCTGTACAAAGATGGCTCGATCTGCTGCTGTTTTTAAGAGTATTAGAGAACGCTGGAATTGCTCATCTTGGGGCCAAGCCCAAAAGCAAGCAGGTTCTGTTCTGGAGAAGCAGTCTCTCTGGTGAGCAAGTATTAGACATGCAGTGACTAGACAGAAGTAGTAGACAGTAGTAGTAGAGAGAAGCCTGGTAAGCATGAGAGAGGTTCTAGGCTTTGGTGAAGTGAATGATCATTAAATACGCTTATAAAGAGTAGAAATAAGAATTCAAGGTTACAGCATCTTTCGGAACTGAATCACACAAATCTTTGTCTGAAGAGAATTTTTGAGAAAAACACAAAAGCACCTCCCTCTTCACTAATTACTTTTATTTGGATTCTTAAGACCATGTTGTTCATCTGATAGTCGTTCCTTTTTCCCTGCACTTTTCAAATCTCTGGGTAAGGTTTTGAACGGAAGAAGGGAAGTTTGGGCAAAGAGGGTTTGTAGCTAATTTCTCATAGTCATTCAGTTCTGCAAGGAGTCACAGCTTTGACACTCGAAAGTTCACCATCTTGAAAGTTTTCAGGATGAAAATCTGCAGAAAGTATTGAGAGGGATCTAAAAGGAATATATGTTGTTTTATTTACCAGCTTTAGGAGAACAGTGTTATTTGGCCTAGAACCCCTTTATAAATTATATGTTGGAGTGAGTTTAAAACAATAAAACATCTAGTATCTTAACAGTTTTTTTTCTTATGGTGAGGTAAAATTTAGTATTTAATATCTTGGAAATGTAGAAGTAGCTGCTTTCTGTCAGTAAAGAGGTGTGCTTTGCACCTGGTTTTTACTACAAATTGGGGATTACAATTTAATGATACTAAGAGAAGAGAAAGAGAGGGAGAGGGAGGCTTATCAGGAGGTAATTATGATTATTATATGTACTACTGATGGTTTTATTTCATTTGTAGTTCAGCCTAGAAGAAACCCATTTATTGTATGTTATTAGAGTGCAATTTAACTGCCTATTTTTTTTTCCAGTTCACTTTTGTTTACAGTTAAGAATGGATTGACGTCCTTTTCAAAGCCAACTGTACAAAATCTTGGTAGTTCACATTTCTGACAGAAATAGTTTTTAATTATATGGAAAATACTGTGTTTAGAGGTAGTTAGACTGTCTGGTGTAATATTTCTTTTCATATTGTCTCAAGAACAGATAAAGTAAAGATAAACTTGCATTTATTCATATTCTTGAATTAGTGTTTAACTAAACTGTGAGCATCTCAATGTTTAGGGACTTCTGGAGCCTGTTTTTTTGTACATGGCAGTATACACAAGTGATATAATGGATGGATTTTTGGGGAAGTGAGCTATACAAAATTTAAGATCATAGGCCGTACAAAGGCTATGGTGCTAGTTAGGAGTTAGGCAGCTGGAGACTTAGGTTTATCACCATCAAGTTAAATCTCTGCAGCAATTCCAATTCTTCCTTCAATGTCCTGTATCTTCCCTCACCTGAATTCATATGTACAGTTTGTTTGCTGTCTTGCTGTGTTAATTTGTCACCTGGCCAAAGCTAAGTGGCCAGATGACCAGCCAGGTTTCCATGTTTTTCCCACCCCAGTGGGAAGCCACACACATGGTGCTGCTGTTCCTTAGCCAGCTGGCTAGCTAAATAATGGCTTTGCAAGCCAAACCCTGCACAGCCCGGGGTTTTATACTGTTTGCAACATGCAATTTACCCAATCACTTTCTGTAGACTAGTTCTATCAGTGTCATAATTCTCAGTATTTTGTGTTCCGCGTCCTTTCATTTCCTTAATAATGTAATAATATAGTCAGTTGTTTTGAATAATGGCATGCTTTTCATTGAACACCTGATGTTGAATATCAATGCAGGAAATGCTTTTGCCTGTTTGAAATTCAGCAGTGTGCGTTTCCTCTGAAGACCTTTGCTCTTGAGCCTGGTTTTAGAGAGAAAGTAAGCTACACACACTGGGTATCGATTGATGATCCTCAGGTGTGATGTTCCCTTGTACCTGTTTATAAGTGGAGATTAAGATGAGAAAATGTGAATTACGAACTAGACCAGCTGTATTTGCTCACTCAAGATTAAGTAAAGAATGTGAATAAAGAGTTTATAGAGTAAAGTACGTCTCAGAAATACGATGTCACATACCTTGTGGGCATTTTAATATTAAAGCAAAGAACTGTCTTTATTGGAATATTTTTTTTATTGCTTTCAGAATGTACACAGGTTCAAAGAGAAATATACTAATTTATTTAATGGCATATTCTCCAGTGAAAGATAGTTAAAGACTTACTGGTTTGTCAAGCAGCTCTGAACAAGTACATCTGGGGAGATTTTGTAAGGCTGACAACTTGAAGGAAAAACAGCTGAAGTGTAAAAGAATCTAAGACTAGCTTTTTCGATTAGGCAAACCCCAGTTCTTTTAATTGTGAACTTTTGGCAGCAAATAACAATGTATACTTCATGACAGGTACAAAATATATGTGGTTATTTATGAGTGCAAAAATACCTACAGAAACCGAGTCTCCTAGCTGGCATCCATACATTATAATAACAAGCATCCATACATCACACACTTAAAAAGGCTTCTGAGCAGCTAATTAAAGGTATTAAAAGGATAAAAGATACTGTAATGAAATAGCATCTAAGGATAAAGAGGAGCAAACTTCTCCAGCACACACAACCTTGCCAACTGCAATAAACTTCAAACGCCAAGCTGAAAATCAAATAAATCCTATCTTTAGCCTCACAAAGAGTGCTGCCAATGTGCTTAGGTAAGAAGAAAGAACATTCCAGGAATTGTAAGCCCTCTGGAAAAAATCCTGCCTTCTGCCCCTTTGTGATCTTACAATAGAAACCCAGCTCTGTCTGTGTGTGTGCGCGTGTACACTTGTATGTGTTACAGGAAAGCAGAGTAAATGCAGCTTTCAACTTAAACCAATGCATTCTTAGAAAAACAGTTGCTGAAGGCCCCTGTGATTTTCTCTAAAGCAGTGATGTAGGGAAGGCATCTTCTCATCTTGAGTAAACGGGCGCTACTGTCAGCATAAATAAATGTGTATACAATTTTGTGATTTTTTAAAATATCTGAACAGAAGAAAAAGGCTACTAATTTATTTAGTGAAAGTTTGACATGAGCTGCAAAAACAGTTTTGAGGCACACCTGGGCTTCACGGATGCAGTGACTGACCATTAGGGAGGAAGGGTAACATGAGACTGGGCAGGTACATTGTTCCAGGAATGGAAGGTGCAAGTTTCATCAGTTACAATCACTTTCTCATTAATCTTTTTCTAAGTCTTAATGATTGCGAAATAGAAAAGAAATATACTGGCTTTAACAACAGTAAGTCACTATGTTTCAAATCACTGTTTCATATATTGAATTCACGTAGTGTTAGTTTTCCTTTGAATCTTACATGATGATATTTGATTATTCCTAATTACTATGCTTAAAAACTCTAAGTGACTCACTTGAATTAAATAGAAGAGTCTCATCTCAATTATTTAGTCTGGTAAAGAAAACAATGGTTCATGTGTTGGAAGCTAATATCACCTGTCATTAAGACTCACTGATACCAGTAGTGATTTGCTGGTTTGGCATCCCAGTGGGCCTTTGGAGGAACTGCTACCTGCACGCAAGGAAGGGAATTGCTAATGACAGATAAAGGTAAAGTCCATACCCCAAGATAAAGTCATTTTTTAGTACTCAAAAGGATTGTGAAATGGAGTTGCTAGATGTTATTAGGTGCTTTTGACCTACAGGATTATTTTGTAACTACAGTAAACGATTTGTTGAATTACTTTGAAGAGAGAGTTCTGATAATCTGTCCAGGTTAGCAGAAGTTTCCTGGGAAGTTAAATAACGGGTAATGTGCTAGAACGTCACAAGCATGTGTTTCAGATAATCTGACAATATCTTGCCATGATAATGGTACTATAGATGAATTTATATTCACTGAACATGCATTTGTGCAGTGCATAAGATACTAGTAGAAATGCTTAATATTTATGTTCTAGCTGGTATTAAGCAAATCCATATTAAACCAAATAAAATATCTTTGATGACTTTTAAAAATGGGCATATCCCCTTTCAGTGTCATTGCAGGACATTACCATGAGGAAAGCTTTCCGCAGTTCCACAATTCAAGATCAGCAGCTGTTTGACCGCAAAACTCTGCCTATTCCTTTGCAAGAAACTTATGATATCTGTGAACAGCCTCCTCCACTTAACATTCTCACCCCTTACAGGTTAGTAAAAAATAAATAAGTAAAATCAAAACCAATTTCTAGCTAGTTTTATGTAGTAAAGATGCTATATTAAGTCATGTTGTTCATGTTGAGTAGCGCTGGAAGAGCCTCACTGGAGAACTGTGGAGCTACTTAAGGAATACAAACAGCAGAAAACATTGAAAGTGTTAAAGCCTTACTGCAGTTTACTCAAATTTTTACCCTAATCTAACAATGATAAGAAAAAGCCATTTTGATTATCTGTATATATTAAGCTATGTAATGCTCTTAGATAAGAAGATAAAAAAAACAAGTGGTTAAATACGCAGAAAGAAAGGTCTTTAATGGAAATGAATGTTGTTTGTTGCCCCCAAGCCAATTTGAATCAATAGCTGCAACACTACCCACTCAAATTTACTGATAATTTGAAGAGCAAGATTTGAGTTTTGGACTGGGAATTCTCTTATTTAGGATACTCTTTTATCTACAACTTGTGTTAAGCTACTTTTCTAAAATCAGGACCGTGAATACAAAAAAGATGGTAAAGATTGATGTCGTAACAGGTCAGCGTTCAACTTTTGTATGTTCATCTTCAGCAAAGTATTTCAGGGCCTGAGATACAAGGTATTCCTTAGCATGCCTTTATTTTGCCTTTGTTTGTTGTCAAATAAACAGTATGTCATGTTTGGGTCATTGTCTTTCAGGGATGATGGAAAAGAAGGTTTGAAATTTTATACCAATCCTTCATACTTCTTTGATCTGTGGAAGGAAAAAATGTTGCAGGACACTGAGGACAAAAGAAAAGAAAAGAGGAAGCAGAAGGTATATACGTTAGCTTGCTATAGCTCCTCATTTTTTTTTTTCCTGGAAAGGGTTTACTTGCACATGGCGCTTTATGGCTATGCTACTAATAGCAGTCCAAACTTTACAGAGATAACTGTGGTCTTCTTCATTCAACTGAAACTACCTGTGTTCATTCAAATTCCACCAACTTCAGCAAGTACGCATTTAATAATAATATGAAGGGGCCTAGAGCTTTCATGCTGCCATAATGTGACTAACAGCAGGTTTGCCAGAACTTGTAAGTCTTCTAATGATGACTCAACAAAAAGAAAAAAAGGAATAAAGAATTTCACTAGACCACTTTTTTTATAGTACAAAATTCTGACAATCTCACAGATGGGGAGAAAAAAAAAAACCTGAATGAAATCCTTACAGATATGTTTAAACTAGGAAGGAGTTGGTAGGAGTTGAGTAATTTTTGTATATTTTCTTAAAATTAAACAATTTTGAAAAGGCAATACTACTTTTTTGCTTCACCGTTATTCTGTGTATTTCATATATAGAGGTAATAAGTATAACTGATTTAGAATTTCATTTCAGATAGTATAAAAAACTACTTATATAATTATTTTTCAGCGTATTTTTGAGCAAATTATGCATTAGAATGAAGCTTCTGCCTGTTACAAGGCTTTTTGGTTTACATATCATGTTTAGACTGAATTTTAATTTTTTCTTGCGTTTGAATTGGGATTGGTTTTCATTGTTTTGTGGCTGATGCGTAGATGCAACTAGTTTAAAAACATTGTCTTAGTTGTCAATTTTGTTTGCCCAACTCTCCCACAGCAGAAAAATCTGGATCGCCCTCATGAACCAGAAAAAGTGCCAAGGGCACCTCATGACAGACGGAGAGAGTGGCAGAAGTTAGCCCAAGGTCCGGAGCTCGCAGAAGATGATGCTAACCTCTTACATAAGCACATTGAAGTTGCTAATGGCCCAGCTTCACATTTTGAATCCAGGTTTCTTTTTATTTTTTTCTATCCTTTATTAAGTATAGGTATTCATAATACACAGCAAGCATGCTTGAGAAATGGTAGATGGTAAGATCATAGAATCACAGAGTGGCCCAGGTTGAAAGGGACCCCAAGGATCATCAGGTTCCAACCCCCCTGCCACAGGCAGGGCCACCAACTTCCAGATTAGGTACTAGATCAGGTTGCCCAGGACCCCATCCAGCCTGGTCTTGAACACATCCAAGATGTTACTGCTATTCTTGAAATGCCCCAGAAATCATTGATTTAGTTATATCAAAAATCAGTTTTAAAATTCTCAGCCAATGTATCTTTACAAGAATTATTATTATCTTGTTATTGGAGTCATTCGTCTGTGACTCAAAGGAGGTGTAGTCAGTGCATTCCAGTCTTGACCTACAAAATCCCTATTATTCCAGTCTTGATTTTTTTTTTTTAAAGCAGGCACTGCCAAGATTATATGGTGGGTGTGATGTGAACAAATGTCCACTTGGAAATCGAATGAGATCACTGAGCTTCTCTTTACTCACGAGCAAATCCAAGATTTGATTGATGTTTCTGGTTACAGCCTATTACAAAATCCAACCTGTTGGATTTTCATTTCACAGCACATATTTGCAGGTGGCTAAATGCAGCATTTTACATGGCATACCTCCCATGTATCCTCTTGTGGTTCTTATGCAAAACTAAGTCCATTTTATCAGCTGAGAAAACTATGATAAGAGGGTTGACGAGTAATGTTTAGAGTTTTGGTAGGGTGTTTTTGAGGCAGTTGGTTTGCTTTGTAGGTTTTTGTGTGTATGTGTTTTTTGTTGTAGTCTTTTTGTTTGTTGTCCTTAAAAATATATATATATATTCCCCCCCCTTCACTGGCCAAGTGAGTGTTTTGCTTAGTTTGTAGGGCTTTCAAATAAACTTAAGACTAGCAGTGGGTTACTACAGCATCTGCTGGAGAATAGTGTTGTGAATCTGAGAAATGGAAAAACCTACTTGTAAAGAAACTTAGCTCTTTTAATTCATAAAGGAAAAATGGTCTCAGTTCAGTCAGTACGATGCTACTGGAGTTAGGGCAATGAGAGTTTTTCTGGGAAAAGTTCTCTTTGTAAACCACTGTGTCAAGCAGTTGGCAGAAACATTTGCTTTCCTGCTGTCCTTTTGTTTTGTTGTTCACTGTATTCCATATTAGACACATTTGTTGCAGAACTCCTTTTATATCCAGGACCCTGGCCAGGACCTTGATTATCTCAGTAGCAGTAATGAAATAATGAATAATGCCACAGTGCTTGAGAGCATTACATGTGCAGAAGCTGTTGTTCAGATACAGAATGGCAGAGTGCTTCTGAATGACTGAGTAAGAGTTTTGTCCCCTAAGTATTTAATAGGTTTGGATATTACACTGGTGGCAGTACATGGAAAGGTAAAGTACTGCTGTAAGTGTTGGACACTGTTTTGCAAACACGTTTCATCTAAATTTAATAGAGAATTCTTGACAGTTACGAATATTTTTAGTTGAGTAGTTGATTAAAACTTCCTAGCCAATCAGGTCCTTAAAGGGGTTTCTAAATTTGTTGTTAAAAAGTAAGTTTTAAGCTGTCCTTATCTTTATTTGCATGTAGCTGTATTTGCTGCTGCTACTCCAATAGTAGATCTTTAGATTGCATTCTTAATTCCATTATATAGCTACAAAGTATTAAATCTGAAGTAGTGTGTTCTCCACCCTATTGGACAACACTGGAATATAGATTGAAATATTAGAGTATAGATTCTCTGAAAAGTTCAACTAAATTATTCAGTTGTAATTCTACAACTTGATGGTTCTTGAATGTTACAAAAGAATGTAGTTGCTCATATGTAGAGACTGAGAAGCTGAAACTCTTGCGAACACAATGGCTGCTGCATAATATACTGATATATTTGTATTCCTTGTATTTAGGTATGTTTACCTAAATCAAAATAATACAACTGATAAGTACTAAGATCAGACATATACTGTAGAAATTGTCTGATATACCTGTCAAAAGCACTAATCCATTGAGCTGCTAGAAGCAATGGCATGGAAAGTGGGATATATTATTAAAAAGCCATAGAGTATAATATGCAATATTGGTGAAGAGAAGATCTTTGAATTTGGAAACAAAAATGACATAGGAAACAGTAGCTGAGGGCAATAATACTGATTTAATAAAGGATCGTTTTTCACTGTTTTCCTACAGATCTCAAGCGTATGTGGATCATATGGATGGATCATATTCTCTTTCTGCATTACCCTATAGTCAGATGTCTGAACTTCTGAACAGAGCTGAGGAGCGAGTGTTGGTCCGACCGCATGAACCACCACCACCACCTCCAATGCACGGAGCAGGAGATGTGAAACCTGTGCCTCCTTGTGTTAGGTAGGTAAGGAGTGGTCAAGCTGCATGCAATCATACTGGGGAATTCTGTTTCTTCATTACCCCACTAATAATTATTAGCATTACTTCCATGCAGCCTAGGCAGTACACATGTTCTGTGTCAGTTCATAGCCCTGATGTCTCCACAGCTGCAGGACCACGTAGGAGTTGGAGAGAAGAGTTTAAAACCCAGATCTCGTAGTGTGTGGTTTTAGAAACAGACCCCACCTAGCAATCAATATTTTAACTATGTCACGTTCTGAGGATAACTGTTTGGAAAATGTTTCTCTGAATGATGATGGAATCTCAGGATTTAGCTTTGGGATTTTGAAAATTTGGAAATCTGACATTTGTGCTACTGAGCTGTGTTCCATCATGCATGGAAGGAAGAACGTAGTGTGCTAAGACAGTCAGCTGAGAAAACTATAAATTCATTACATTTGCTGAATTATAACGACTTTTTTTTCCTCAGTTGTTTTCATTTTCTATTTCTCTGCCTTTCCAGAACTGGATACATACTCAGAATATTTTCACACCCCTGGTATTTTTATACCCAAAATCTTAGTTTAGAGTCAGGTATATACAAGCTGGAATACGGGACAGGTAAGTTGTTGCATCAGTGAGATGTTAATCTCTTGAGAAAAATGTTTTTTCACTGCTCAGGAGAATACGTACAGAAATGCAACATTTTAAAATTAATTTTACCACAGCAGCTGAAATAAATCCTTTAGCGGCCTTTCAGGAAAGTAGTTTTACTGTTCCCATTTATTTTTGATTCACCTGTTCATTGCACTATAATGAATATCTAGCACATAAATATACATCTCTGTAGATACAACTGATGGCCTTTGATGTAAGCCTCACTCACTGTGTCATCAAACCTTAAATACATATTTCACTTTTTAGCTCTTAGTCATTGCTTCGAGTGTTCTGGAAGCAGTTTGTTTGTTTTCGATTGGTTAATTGGTTTGGTTTAAGTTCTTTGGTTTAAAATACTTAATCAACCACTGGTTGCCTTACTTCAGATACTTTGATTTACTTGGGGTTGAAAGGGGAGAATAATATTCACCATAGGAAGCATCTGATACAGTTGTACTAACTTGATTAGTAGTTGGATGTGAACAAAGGTCTGTTGGAAGACTGATGCGTACTCCATGCTGAGAATTACATGTCTTGTATGTTAAGTATGAATACCTTGAAATCATCATAGTACATAACGCTCGTTAATGGCCAGTGCTTGATATTCTTAAGTTGCAGAAATTAATCTATTACTGTTTTTTTTTTTTCCACTCTGCAGCTCTAATAACTTTATCTTGTTATTGTGTATTTCAGTTCCACTACAGGCTNAAGTACAGGGACTTCCGCCGCCGCCCCCACCTCCTCCCTTGCCGCCTCCTGGCATTCGACCCTCTTCTCCTGTCACAGTTGCAGCCCTTTCTCACCCGACTCCTGTCCTCCACCCTCCTCCCACAACCATTGTCCCTGGCCCACATGCCCCACTCATGCCTCCATCTCCACCATCCCAAGTGATTCCTGCTCCTGAACCCAAACGCCACCCTTCAACTCTTCCTGTCATCAGTGATGCTAGAAGTGTGCTGCTGGAAGCAATACGAAAAGGTAATGTTTGGCTATTATGAAAAACAATGTTCTCAGAAACCTACTGAATATACGTTAGCTTTGAAAGACGTAATACTTCACGTGTAAGAAGTCAGTTTAGAGGAATGCATCTAAGCTCTGTTTCTGTTCTGTCAGTGTGGACGTTGCCAAGTACACAGANAGGTCTGTTGGAAGACTGATGCGTACTCCATGCTGAGAATTACATGTCTTGTATGTTAAGTATGAATACCTTGAAATCATCATAGTACATAACGCTCGTTAATGGCCAGTGCTCGATATTCTTAAGTTGCAGAAATTAATCTATTACTGTTTTTTTTTTTTTCCACTCTGCAGCTCTAATAACTTTATCTTGTTATTGTGTATTTCAGTTCCACTACAGGCTTGGTAGAAAACCGTCCTCAATCACCAGCAACAGGCAGAACACCAGTGTTTGTGAGCCCCACTCCTCCTCCTCCACCACCACCACCTCTTCCATCTGCTTTGTCCACCTCCTCGCTACGAGTTGCG